>JZLH01S0241582.1:0-11554 GCA_001188425.1 Eucidaris tribuloides | reverse complement strand
CTACTACTACTACTACTACTACTACTACTACTACTACTACTACTACTACTACTACTACTACTACATGTACTACTACTAATAATGATAACAATAAGAATAATGATACAAATAAAATCAATATTTGCATGCGGAAAATACTTAACTTAATTAAAACAAGTGTGTGTTTTCTTTTACACTCCACAAATGAAAATAAAATCAATATTTGCATGCGGAAAATACTTAACTTAAAACAACAAATCTATAGTCCAGCAGATTATGTTTTTTAATGAACTACTCTTGCGATCACGACATATGGGGTGAAAAAAGTGTATGCTGATCTTGTTAAACCGTGTAATATTTCGATAATTTATAACCAGAGGTGTGAAGCGATGCAATAACGACATTCTACCGTCCCTAAGGACCAATTTACTTTGGTCTTTCAAGTGGATGGTAATGTTTTACCGAAGTGACATGTAATAGAACGCTACACCTTTGTAGACATGGGTTAAATTATTGTTTGTAGATTTTTCTTTTCTATTTAAAGAGCGCCAACTAATATTTCAATTGACACGTACGATTAAACAGCCTACTCAACGAATTTACAACACAAATACACGGATTTGTGTTGAAGAGATTGAAGAGGAAGTGAATAGGCAAAAATTATGACATTTTACTCAAAAACCAAAGTATACAGGTTTTCCGCGTTGGGTTCGTGATCGAAATGTCACAATCATATGTAATGATGGCGAATCCTAACGACGTATGATTTTAATTATCAGAGAGAGTTCAGATTGTTAAAGCTTTCTGTGTTATGTAGGCGTACATGTATATTAAATGAGATGTATATATACACATTACGTCAATGTACATAACAGTTGCATATCACCCAAACAGACACCTCTTAGGGCTCTCAGAGTAACGGCGTTTGATTACAAGTCCTTTCAAAATTAACGAAATTATGACAAGCACGGGGGAACCTTTCATTTTTATGGTTCAGATGGAACAGATAGTACCTGAAAAACTCATATGTATACTTTGATAACGAAAATCAAAGAAAATTTTATATAATATGGTGATTGTTTTGTACAACCGAGTTTATTTAGGGCTAATGAATTGTCTCCGATTAATTGTAAGTTCGAATCGATGTGATAAAATTGATTTGATTATGACAAAATGGAATTGAACGGTTTCCTTCTTTTATGTAGCATTTGCTATTGCTTTCTTTGTATCGACTGAAAGACAGTTGTGTTGTGTATCACCGTAAAAAGAGGCTCGTACGATTTTAATTTTTGGTTATACATCAAAGACGGTTGTCGGGGTTGTATTAACAACTGATGTCTGACTATCACAACGCAAATTATGGCGCTGTTTTCGGAACGGTTTCGTCCGGTTGTACATTCATCACGTCTGCACAACAGAAAGTCAAAAAATTCGAATCCCGCCTTTTCAACAAAAACAACACGCCAATTTACGCCAGCTTTCATCAGCTGCATACACTTTTGAGATAATGGGACACATGCACGGGCGCTCTCAAGATTCAAATATTTCGAATTCTGTAAGTTTCGAATCGACCGCAAGGTAGTAAATCACTCCTAGCCCTCCTTTGCCAAAATGCCGACGTCGAGACCAAGATATGCCAAATGTTAGGGGCAGGGAAGGACAACTCCTCAAGAATCTGTGTTGTTGGCGCATTTTCGTCAACAGTTTGACAATGGCGGACTCGAGGTCAGCTAGGTCGTCGGGGGCAAACGCGATGGCGTTCCTCCACCGGTGATGGCGCTATGCACATTCGCTCCGAGTTGAGTCCGCGGGAAATTGGCAGGCGTTGTCGCGGAGTCAACGAGATTTTTTTTTTGCCCCATTAATATCTCGTATACAATTACCCAGTTCCTTTGAATGTCTATAAATCTACACTTAAATGGTTATTACACGTCAATATTGCCTATAAAACGAGAGCAAGTAATTTATTAGTGATGCTTTGATGGGAGTGAAATATGTACATGTATTTAACTGAGGAAATGTAGGTGCTTGGAGCAACTTGAACGACCTATGGGGTGGGAACGTGTCCGACCGGAACGAAGAGCACTTTATGTGATTATTCCAATAAAACTTGAGATAGAAATAATGAATTCACAGTTTGGTTTATAACTTCCAAATCAACACTTTTAAAATAAAAACCTCATAAAAGACATAAATGTATCTTTATCAGACTTCGATGTCTTAGTCTATTATGTATTTACTAAAAAAAAAAATTATGAATCAAAATATCGCATCTTTGCTGTAAATGTAATGTATACACCCTTCTATGTACTAATAATGTCTTATTCAATTTTAAATAGTATTTACACTAATTGTTTTTTTTTTATGATGGGATACAGGATTGAAGGTTCATTGTAATAATAACGTTTCCTTCACCATCTCAATTCAAGCCAGGGACTTGTTTTCGACGAATATTCACATTTAGTACAATGTTTTGTGGATTATCTGTATTGTTGTAAACAGACACGCCATGCGGGATGGCATTTATAGGAATCCCATACAAAAGGTAAATAAACACTCAAAATAACAAAGACCAATAAAAATAAATGGAAAAAAAAAATACGTACACTGTTGTATAAATTAAATTTATCAGAGATATCTCTTATAATTATCTCGAATTATGTTTGATTCGTATTTGCAATGTATTCATGTTTAACACATGTTAACGTTCGCTGGTATTGTGGTGAGTGTGCACTGTGGCAAAATCCTCTAATTATCCAGAGATGAATATACTATTAAAATGGAATTATAAAAAATATACAACGCTGTTTGTATGGTTCATACGGTAAATAGTGTTGTGTGATGCCTTTCATAATATGCTGTTGAGGCGTAAAGATTGTATTTGAACGCTTCGACACGGGGTTTTGTGTTTAGTAACGTCACGCAATTATTTAATATCAATAAATGATTAAGCCATACTGCTCCCAAAAGCCTATACTCCATGTCATAAGCCTCAAGGCGAGCAAATATCCAGAACATCTGACTAACCATCCTGAAGTATAGACAACACCGCCATTTACCCGCTTGAAGGTGGACGGCTTGCGGATATTATAGTCGTTTGCATCGAACATCCATTTTCTTCTGAGCAACATACAAAACAGCAAGTCGATGAGGTTCTTTTGATTTTATCAAATGAAAACAAAATCTGCAAACGATTAATACAAATTCACGAGAATTACGAGAATTATAATGACGTTTTTAGGGTTTCTTTTCTACCATTCTGCATAAAATAATCATGAATATTCGTTAATATACATGTACAAAACCTATGAGACAGACACTATCACTGGACAAAAGTTATCTTTTTGAATGTTATCATATCAACGACATATCCAACAATATTATTTGCACATTACATGTATATGGATTATTATCATGTTTAAACCTAAGCTCATATTACTACGGTGTATATTTCGAAAATCCAAATTCAAATGATCAATATGGTAATGCAGTAAGTACAAAGAAAATGACAGAACTGTCAATTATTACAACTTAATTAGCTTAATTAGCTTATGGCGTCCCGAACAGTGTGTTTAAATCCCAAGTATAAATTTGGTCAAAGTATGTTATTGTCATAACAGACATAAGAAAACAACATTAAACCTATTGAAACATTGCTTATTAAAGTGTTCGAATGGACAAATAAACACATTAGAATAAAAAAGTTTGGAAAGCTACACTGTCAATGGCAAGTTATGTATGAATAAATAATTAAAACCCGGGGCGAGTTTAAATAGTGTAGGTGTACTGTACACACAGTAAGTCTATGGGAGAAAATGGGCAGGTGAATCCGATCAACTTACGATTTTCACTTTTTTAAAGCACTAAATAATCATTTTGAAATACAATTTTTTCAGGGCGTCATTTTTAGACCTCAGTATCAAAGACAATGGTAGCATGGGGAATCATGTAGCTCAGATTTTTTTTTAACTGTGGTAAATATTAGCTAGTACCTTTAATGCACGATGTGTATTTTCTTTGTCAAAGCCATGGTCCCCGACTGTTTTCTTTTATTTTTCATCGATTTCTCGAAACGGGAAGCGTTTCACGTCTGGTTTTGCGAGGGCATCTAAAATCACAATAGTAGAACACTTCAGTTTTTCACCATTTGCCAAAACTATACACTGCATTCTGTACATGTTATACCAAAAAAGAAAAAAGAAAAAAAAAGACCTTTTGGGGCACTGGCATAAGTAGGCCTACATTGCATATGGAAGTGAAACAATTGGAATTCAGCATGGCAGCCCCCCCCCCTCGTAAAAAAAGAAATAAATAAGAAGTACGTGCTTACTTTCATTTGGGATCAAAGGGAAAAACACTAAAATGTCAGAAGGGGCATCACAGGGTCACAAGTCGACAGTATCACCACGCTATATTAATTTATTAGTTTTTTTTGAGGGGGGGGGGGGTTGGGGTTGGGTAGTGCCTCCCCTCTCCACGTTCTCTTCGCCCTTGCTTGAGATATTAGATAGGACTGAAAGTGATACTTATTTAAAAAAAGAATAAGTTCTGCAATAATTGAAACAACAACAGGATTTCATCTGAAATTTATATATCATATACTTTTTTTATTATGAAAACAATACATGTTATCATTGAAACAACTACATCGACACTCTAAACTAGATAATGAGAATATGTACAATGAAATAACATTCATATCATTATAATCATTCCTAAAAGACACTTTATTTACACGACATGTAGACACATATCGAATATATTTACTGGTTTGATCATTGTAGAGACTTGAGAACCAACTTTAAAATACGGCGAGCTAAGTTTCTGTGAATAAGAATACATATCAACTTCTGTAGGATCTTTGCATAATAGAATACAAAACCAATAATTGCATAATGATGTCAATTTATATTGAATTTGACAATAAAATGACGTTTATCAAGAAATTCATTTTCTTGTAATAACAATAATTATCTGTTAACTGAACAACTTTCGGCTGCTTCGGTATACTATACCCAAATTTAATGTGATGATCAAGTAAGAAGAAACGGGATTCAATTCATCTTTTTTTTCAATTACCATTGCATAATTAGAGCAAACTGAACACCAAAATTTTGCCAAAAAGTATTTTCTAACTACTATACTCATTCAACATTTTCTGTGAACGAATTCTTCTTCTTCTACCTCTACTACTACTACTACTACTACTACTACTACTACTACTACTACTACTACTACTACTACTACTACTACTCTACTACTACTACCACCACTACTACTACTACTACTACTACTACTACTACTACTACTACTACTACTACTACTACTACTACTACTACTACTACTACTACTACTACTACTACTACTCATGCTCATAATTATGGAATATTTTAGAGTCATTTTGAAAGTTGCCATTTTCCGTGAACGGTATACATCTGGGATTAATATTTGCTCATCGCAGGTGAAACAATTATAATCTAAGTATTTCAGGAATGCTGAGCATTTTGTAACCTCCGACTCGACGTTATTAGACTTGTAACAGACAATTCTGATGTTAATTTAATGATAAGTGACATTACTGATTAGATCAAAATTCATCAGTTTTTCGTGTGTTTTTTAATTACTTGAATACTTTTTTCATGATTTTTTGTGGATTTTTAAAAAAATAATTACATAATTGTTATTGTGTTCTAAAGTTTTTTTTTTTTTTTTTACTTTTAGTCATCTCCTGAAATCCAAAAATTGCTTCACATACTGCGTTTTTGTGAAATAAACACTTGTCTTAAAAATTTGGACGATATAGGAGAAAGAACTTAAGTATCAACAAAATATTCCATAATTATGAGCATGAGTGTACTTCTATTTGTATAGTCGTCATTTGTACTCCTGCCGCTCTTATTAACTTTAAACTTTGCATTAGCTGTTGTTTGTTATTTTATATTTAGATTACGGTTATTACAACAAATGATGCAATAAATTATTTCACGTAATATTCGCAACATAAAATTAGCTGAATTCGTGTATTATGACACATTTTATGAGGTGCTTCATTGACTATCTTGTGCTGCTTTGCAAAAGTCATAGCAATGGCATCTGACAAACATATAAATGATTGCTGTTCACCATTGTACAATTTCAATTGTTTCTCTACAGTAATAGCATTTATATCTATCATCCAAACAATGGGCATGAATCACTGTGAAGTACACTACCGCGGACACATGCGATATGAGTGAGTAAAGCAGCTTGGCAAGATTTTAGCAATACATTGTATCATGGCCACACGACAAAAAAGTAACTGAAAACTCTACGCGCGTAGCGCAAATATTTTTAAGGCCAGGATGTTTGTACGATTGAACACAAGAACGATAAAACAGCTGTAAGTTTGAAAATTGTCTGGAGCACTTTAGAGGGGATAGTGGGCATAATCCAACGTTATGAATACTTGTAGGTTTAAAAATGACGTTATGTGTAAATTTACTGTATGTATTACGGACCTCGACTAAGTGTAGGCGCAGAAATTCTGCTTTGATGAAAATATTTGTAATGCAAGTTTTGCACACACCCGAAGGTAATCGAATACAAAAAGATGTTCTCCCATGAAGATGTGATGTCTGTTCTCAATGTCAGATAAAATATTCAATTTGCAGAAATCGTTCAAACTCCAGACGCAGTTAAAAACATAGGAGTCGACTCTTTGCACGCACTTTGGTGACGAGAGAATGGCCGACGAAGTGCACGATTATTTATGTCTGGGTTTTGACCTCTCGTTTTTAGTAATGGCTGTAAAATGTAACTATTTACAACCACAAAAATGTACCTACACAAGTTCATGCTGGACGGAATTCTAAACACGGGGACTGGACTGTTTTCACACAATAATAACACACACATTCCACTTGATAAAGTGGTTAATACATCATTATTTCGCAGTACATATCGCGATTTGGACAAATTATTATCAACACTTGCATTACTACCAGTTGTTGTTACGTCATCGTCAAAGCAAATTATCGAACGCATGCATTCATTATCGATAGTTTGAGAATGCATGGGGTTTATGTGTTTATGTGTTAATTTGGCTTTGATTGTTTTACGTCTGCATATGAAGGGTTACATGTGAAACCACATTTCTCGAATAAGTATCAAGGCACAACATCATAATTTTTTGTTGTTGGAAATTTCCTTATATTTGAAGTCTTCGACGTAAGGTAATATTGGTCCACTGTAAAATAGATGTGTTAAAATCACACGACACTGTTTACTTTGAGTTTGAGTTTGAGTTTTAATGGATCACACAAGTGTTGATGACATTTTTAACACAAATTATGTTAATTCTACGCAAAAGTTGTGTAAAATTTACAAAACGCGTCTATATAAAAATTACACAAGAATTGTGTGGTTGATATAGTAACTACGGTTGTGTAATTTTACAGAACCATTTGATAGTGATATTCTATTTGCATTTTACAACCATCCCGCCTTAATCGCTAATAATCTGAATGAAGATGAAAGCTCTATTCACTGTTGAATACATTTAAAAGCAGTATATCGACGTTAACGATCGTAACCATTAGACTTTCAGCAGTAAATCACCGATCACCAACACTTTCTCATCTAGAGTTCGAATGTTTATCCTTTAATCACCAGTTGCTTCATTAGGGAATGACCAATTCAGACAAACAATTATTTTCCACCCCCCTTATGTGTTACCCGTGAATGACAGGATAAATCGCCTTTTAAACTTTACTACGAAATGAAAATCAAAGGGAATGATTTTATGTTAACTTCTCATTACTGTTTATCCCTATTTCATCGTACTCTCATTAGATTGTTATGCTCTGCAGGTTCCCCGTTTACGTACAAGGGAAAAGGGGATAAAAATAGAGAGAGCTCTAAATTAATTTCTCTCCCTTTGCCTATACTAGTCTTTAGTTTTATCACGTTCTTGAGTAAACAAATCATTAGTCGAAAGCATTTTTTTCAATTCACATTCCATCCCATTTCAGCCTCAGATAAGTTTTTATTTCATTTTTTTTTGTGAATGAACATTAGTGGGAATTGCATTATTCTATGTTTACACATTCTGTGCACGCTTCTATCAACAAGTTTCAACTGACTTACCTTAAACAACATCTATCTATTTAATAAAAGTCAAATTTGTTATAATTTAAACGACATGAACACAACGAGGGCGAATTGACATAAAACTTGATAATATTTACAAAATGACGACTGTCTAAAAAGTCATCAGAGTTTCATTTTTACATCATAAATACAAATAAAACTGTACAAAATATAGCTGTTCTCACCAAACCAACATTTGCATGAGGAGAGAATACATCACATAACATTACCATAGTACTAGTTCACAAGGTTTTGCTCTTTATTTTTAATACGAATACGCCGGTTCAACTTTGGTTTTCTTTATTATTTGAATACTGTTCTGTACAACATCATGAAACTATAATTTGTGCGACCGTCATGACTATGTCCACAATTACTATCCTTTCGCTGTCCAATCAATACATGCACTGAAATGTTGCAAACATAACGAAGTAACAATACGCCGGTGAAAGAAAATTATAAATGATAAAACAATATTTTATTATTTATAACCTGATTCCACGTATTTAAGTTTCCCGATCTAATTTATTTCGTCTGATTTTATTCCGTGTGAAAACCCCCAGAAATTAATCACATTTAGTACTTATAACTTACGAACAACGAAAACCAAACAACAATTGCTCCTTTAAAGCAAGGTTCACCCTGACGTCAAGTTGGTTTTAATAAAAGCAGAAAATGAGAGAAACATATTAATGAAAGTTTGACGAAAATTCACCAAAGCATGACAGAGTTATGAAGTTTCAAAGTTTCAATCTTGTGACGTCACATGCGAGCAGCTTCAGATATATATGTCATGTAATATGAATTCCATAATTTGTCATTTTTTTAGTGGTTTATGATAATTGAACCATGTTTTCATAGAAGCCTGTATGAAATAATGTTTCTGATAATATATTGAATGCACAGGTAAAATCATTTTCAAATTTCTAAGAAAACGGCACTTTATGGAATTTATACCACATTTATAGCTGCTCGCATGTGACGTCACAAATCTAAAAATTTTAAAATTCCATAACTCTGTTATTCTTTGATGGATTTTCGTCAACCTTCGTCAATATGTTTCTCACATTATTCTGCTTTTATTGAAACCAACTTGACGTCAGGGTGAATCTTGCCTTTAAGCCAGTAGCAAAGACCAATCTGCATTAACACGAACGATTATACACAAACAACAATTTATCGAAGTATCACAAGACCATTGCATCCGATGTAATAAATAACGTCCCTCATACTCAAATTCCCACAGTTAAATCTTTTCTATTACGACGGAAAGAAATTATTATTAGTGAATAAGAGCTCGCATTGCAATTTATCGAATGTGCTTAAGTGATCTGTGCCGAATAAAGCTCCTTGAAAACTTAAGGTCTGAATAAATATTACAGCTTACAATAGATTATTCAGCTGTGATTCTTTTTGAATGTAGAAATCAAATATATAAATGTAGATTTCTATTACTGACGAAAAGCAATGTTGTAACTACCAACTTTCTACATGTTATTTTTTTTAAATCAGGAAATACATGTATAACGAACTCGTAATACTCGTTTCCTATTTTTTTTTTAATTTAATCTTCCAATCGGATACACATTTTATGTGTATATTAGGTCGCAGATTACTCAGCATACACGGAGAACCACAAAAGATGTTTCTCAAAATGAGCTTTATCCCTCTTTCTTGAAAATTCGTCAGGAAAAAAAAACAAGATTTTAGCATAGCACTTTGCCACTTCGTGCCCAACTGGTTCTGAAACATTATTTTTTTTTCTTTTCAATTTCTAACCAGACACACAGATATACGTGTATACTTCATATTTAGGCATGCAAAAATAAATCTGTAATAAAACAACACACAGTGGGTAGTAAATCAGCCATTCCGTCCAGTGACCTGTCCCTTAGAGTGATTTTATTACTGAATTGTATCCTTCAATTCTTTATAATTGTTAGATTTTGACAATTTGGGAATGATCCCGAGCAGTGTCTGCATCAAGGGATCCACATGGAAATCAGTTTTGGTTGTGGTACATGGCTAGGATTTGTTTATTTATCTATTTTTTGTACAGAGGATCTTTTAGAAATAAAATAGTTTTCTGAACCCAAATGGTAAAATATCAACGAAAAATCCCTAAAGATTGATTGATTCGAGAACGAAACATAATAGTGAATACACACAATTGTAATCGTTAAATCCTCCCACGATTATCAACATTCAGCATCTAGTCCATGAATACATAACTGCTCGTGCAGACCATTCCGTATCCTTTGCTTGCCAAATAAACTTTCTCGTTTCAGAACGAACAAAAACCGGCGTATGTTTCTGTTGTTTGTTTGTCTGATTGTTCCAGAACAACGCACTGTTCTCACATCAGACATCGCATGAATTTCATCATGAATTTCATGTCCACGCAAAGGTTCGAATTTACATCACAAGCATGTTCTCTTTACGAATAACTTTGTGCCCGATTCATCTTTTTCATTTTCATCCTGCGATTTTGAAACCAGATCTTGACCTGTCGCTCCGTCAGGCTTAGCAACCGGGCGATCTCCAGCCGACGGTCCCGGGTGAGGTACATGTTGAAGAGGAACTCCTTCTCCAGCTCAAGCGTTTGAAATTTGGTGTACGGACATCGTTTCTTACGCCCCGAGGTGGCCGATAGCCAGGTCGGTGTTTCGCTGCCTTTCGTCTTTTCGTCGTCTGCGAAAATCAGATCAGAAAAGAAAAGAAAATAAAATCAAGAGACATAATTAAACGATGTATTGTATTAGGGAGAAATATGGAAAGAATGGTGTATTCACGTCGCCATATCTCTTTACTATTTGGTATTTCATTAACAAGTCTAATAATGAAATATATATGTTGTATGATTTTTTTTATTGAACTTTAAACGTAGAAAAGCAGGAAGTTCTCATGAGATGAAATGAAATAAACGGTATTAAAAATTAACAGCATTGTACGAATTGTTATTGGTACTCCGCTATGATTGTGTGAAAATAATTGTTTTTTGCATCTGTCTATTTACCTTCTTCGTCCATCTATCTATCTATCTATCTATCTATCTATCTATCTATCTATCTATCTATCTATCTATCTATCTATCTATCTATCTATCTATCTATTTATCTGTCTGTCTATCTACCTTTTTTCATGGATGTATGTATATGTGCACACTGCACACATAAATGTATCTACAGGTATTGGACAATTTATCTACCCATCTATCTCATATGTATGTATGTGTGTATGTATGTATGTGTGTATGCTTGTATGTATTTGTGCACTTATGTCTCTCTCTCTCTCTCTCTCTATCTATCTATCTATCTATCTATCTATCTATCTATCTATCTATCTATCTATCTATCTATCTATCTATCTATCTATCTATCTATCTATCTATCATTCTATATGTCTTTATATATCCATCTATCTATCTATCTATCTATCTATCTATCTG
>JZLH01S0241560.1:57638-77095 GCA_001188425.1 Eucidaris tribuloides | reverse complement strand
GTGCACCCCCGTCAGAAATATCTCCAACTACATTTTCCGGTAAGCTATTCCACTAGTGGCGTCGTCAAATAGAAATTTCTCTGGCGATATGTCTCCTCAAATATCTAGCCGACAGACACAGCTGTCGACAAAACAATGGTCAGATAAACTGGGACATTGAATTCATAAGACAGACTGTCTTACACCACAGTACCTATTCATGTGTAAATACACCTGTATTGTGGCTATACTACAGGGGATAATCAGCCTGCCAGGGGGCGCCACTGATGACAGACATCGCTATTGAAAGCAGCATGTGGAATTTTGAACTTTGGACTTTCAATTAAGTGGCTCACTGCATGCATGGATCCTATTACCATGCTGCTGCCAGGGCTTAACCACATCATCAATTTCCTGGGAACCAAGATTCTTATGGTGTAGATTACACTCAGAACAATGCTTCTCAGTTTCTATAACCTTCTGCCTGCGTGAGAAAGAAAAAATGCTTGCTTTGAGAAGTGATTGCCTGGGGAGATGACATTGTTAGATCCTGATTTATTACTTTGATACCATGTGTCTTGTTGTCGAAAAGATAAAATCTCTGTCGATATATCATCTTTCAGTCAAAATACTGTTATCTCGACAAGCTTTTCGACAGAAGGCATGTCGACGACGCCACTATATTCCACACAGGTACCGCAAGAGGATGAGAGTCCTGCTGGTAGAGAGCGTCTGGAGAAGTTGGTATTGACAACGCATGGAGACGGTATGTGACTTGGCGTTAGCCCGTAGCTCATTCTGGCTATTGAATTGGTCAGAAGCAACGCTTTGAGGTTGTTAGGGCATGTTGGTAGTCTGACATCTTGTACAGGGCTGTCACCAGTCTCAGCGTACTCTGGCGCTGATGTTGCCCGAGAGGGAGGATGTTAATTCTTGGGGTGCAAGCTTTCTCTTTGTTTGTCCTAGATCGTAGTGGCCTTCTTGTTGAATGGATCAAGTAGACAACAGAGAGTGGACGGGGCGTGCATACTATCCAGAACAGTGAGGGCTTATCCCATCACACTGCGCACGGCTGAAGCTTTTGTACAGACACTCTGCTCTGCCCTGAATTTTAGGTTTACCCAAGAGGAACGTTTGCTCAGGCTACAGCCTTCTGCTCCTGCCCTGGACCGTGGATGCTGAAATATGCTTTTTCTGCAGGTCAGACTTTCTTGTCAAAATATGAACCCCAGTGATTTCAACTCCTCTTTCTCTGCTAATTTTGTATTGTCAAACATGAGATCTTAACCGGTGTTGGGTTTCCCTTTTTCTTGAGATAGTCATTGACTTGCATTTTGAATGGCTCAAATTGCACTTTCCATTTTTTTGCCCAAGTACTTCATCCTATCAAATCCCTATTTTAGGCTAGCGACTTGTGCAGCTGATCATCGGTTGATTTGGTTTCACAAAACAAGCTAGAACATCTGCGTACAGAAAAGTGGTTTCGATTCGTGCTCCAAGATTTCATATCATTATGAAACTGAAACAAGAGATGGGTCCAGAACTGACCCCTTGGGAGCGTGATTGGCATTGATGGCAGGAAGTGTTGATGCTGGCCAGATAATACAATTGGATGGAATCTGTTTGTTAGAATATCTCCTAATCTCATGCAATAGCTTACCAGACACGCCCCTTCATGGGAGTTTGTGAGCCAAAAACCATTTATGGCCAGACTTATGTCAAATGCAACCCTTTGATGTCCATGGCAATCACACGACCCTGTTTGCCCAGCCAGAGCATTCGACCATTTCTGGGTGAGATATGGTGAGAAGGTCAGCCTGTGCTGTGATGAGTCTGAATCCGAAACTGTTCTCTTGAAATATCAGGTTTATATCGAGAAGTACTTCTCTGAAGTTGGTTATTTAGCAAGCTTGCTCATTGTAATGAATTGTGAGAAAGGGAAATGGTCTGTACATAGATGCGGTTTGGACTTGAGTATCTCTTCGTTGAATGGGGAATGACAGATGCTGTCTTCCATTGACTTGGAAACCACTCCATTGTGAAACAAAGTGTTTAAACAGGAGTGCTGAGTGGCGAGCTACTCCTGCGCTGCAGCATTCATGACACCTGCAGGAAATTTCATCTGGACCTGTAGCTTTATCAGGTTGTAAAATTATAAGAAGCTTGTTGATGTGTTTTGGCCTAAAGGATAATACTTTTCCAGGGAGAAGGTGTAGACAGCTGAGCTTCTGAGTGCTTGTTCATCTGCATCGCTGATCATTGCATTTCTCTTTGCCAAATGTTCTCACAGAACTTTTCAGCCTAATCTCTTTTGCTGATGTTGTGTAAACTTGATGTTGTCTTTCAGCACGGAATATCGGTCTGTAGGTTTGCCAGAGAGCGTGTATAACAGATGTTCCCACAATTCTTTGGCTGCTGAGACTGCCATCTGTGAGTTTCCTTTTTAAAGCTTATTGCTGAGTTTCTTTTAGCGACTTTTTCAGCACGGTTTTACTCTTTCCTGGCTTAACTGTGAATTTGTCTTTGTTTCTTTGGTATTCATTCTTCTTTAATTCTAAATAGATACGGCGGCTTTCTGGTTGCTGCTCCGTTTGCCAGTTGTTGTGTCGAAGCAAGCCTTGTCACCAGCTGTCTTTGACACCAAGCTTTTGATGTATGTGACATTTCCATGCACGCTGTAGATAGTGTGACCGTTACTACAGGCCTTCTATCTGGCGTCTGTAATCTGAGAGGCAGAAGACGTCAATCGCAGATGTCAATGGAAACTCTCATCTGCCCAGTAGTCGGCCTTTTCTACAGCCATACTTTTACCTTTGTATGGCTTTCTCTGAAAAGTGTACATTCAGCTTTTACAAGAATGTGATTATGCGTCTGATTACAAGTCATTTTGGTTGTAGCGCAGAGGCATCTAGATCAGTCAATGAGCCAGATCAAGGATCTGGTCTCACGGGTGGGCTCCTGGACAACTGAACAGACCTAAGGCGTTGCACATTTCATGTGCGCCGCGTCGCTGCAGGCATCTGTTGCAGGACTGCCCACTCAGTCTTTGGTGATGGACGTTAAAATCTCCAACATAACTATGGAGTTTCCCACTAAATTCGTCGAGAGTTTCGGCAAAGATGTTGAATCAAGATAGCTTGATAATTCACTGTGGCACTCGCATGGTCGTGTACAACTGCAGGCAAAGAAGAACTATTCTGTGTTCTCATGAGTTATACAGAACAAACCACATAACAGTTTCCAGTCTGGCTGTTGGGTCAAAGATTGTCATCATGGAATTATGGCAATGCTCTTCGCAGGCAAGTAGACACGCGGGTTCCCTCACCAGTGGAGTTTAGGGCGGTCTCTGGGGCAGCTAAGGAATATCCGCGGATGTTGATGGCAGTGCTTGAGTTTTGTTCGTTTAGAAAATGTTCTGAACAGAAGGTGGTGCACTGTATCCCAGTATGTAATACAGTTATATGAACAATATCATATTTCACCTTTGGCATTGTAATCCCTCAAATGAAAGGATTTCTTATACAGTAAGATGTATCATGAGAGGTTGTATTTCCGGACGGGTTGAGTAACTGGACACCGCGCGTTAGAATGGCACTTTACGCGTCGGGGAACTATCGTGCGAAGTTGCAAACAGAACCTGGAGATGCAGCAAATATTTTTTTTCCCCATAAATCTAGATTTTGAGTGAAAGTACTGAAATTGATCATTTGAATATTACATTTTTTGGCAACATATCCAGAAAAATTGTGAAAATTAGGTGTCTGGATACTCAACTCCCCACCCTACATACCATACATTACATTATGCAGTGACATTACAAGAAATTTAATGAACTTCCACAACAATAACTGATTTTTCACCAATACATGTAGTATGTTCTGGGAAACAAGAACAAATCAAATGTTCCTTCACATGGTAGCCAAGTACAATTGTAGTCAAATGATAGTTAAAACCTCTAGTCTAACCCTTTCATTGTTTTTGGTTTCTAGGTACAATTTTAGCTATTGTTGCTGCAGATGTGGTATGGAAATGATTTGAAAACATGCAAAATATTCCAGCACGAATATTGGCTAAAATGTAATTGAATTATTAAAAAAGTATTTGCATATTATCAAAGAACACTGCACCTGTATTATCATAACCAACAAAATAAATGCAATGATTTCTGTTCATAAAAAGGAAATGTCTGTACTTTGATTCAAGGTAAACTGATAATCTAACAGTTTCTAGGATATTGAATAACCTTTTTCGAAGTTACCAAAATATGGCAGCACTACACTGCCAAGCTCAATTTATGCATGCAGGATATTTATGCAATCGCTGCATGGTCAAGCTATCAAGCGATTTATTACAATTTTTGCTTGGTTAGTGCAACAAGTCATGCATTTGTGACTGTTAGGAAAAGAGCATACCATGGCCATTATCATGAAATAATTTTAGGTCAATAAATTTTGTTTTGACAGATTTTCTATAGTTGGCCACTACTAACAACGATAGAAGCTTAGGGAAAAGAAGATAAATATGTCCTTGAATCCGTGTCCAAAATTTGTTTGTGGATCTGCACTAGCTGTGATGTATATCACTACAATACCTGTGTGGAGATTTGACCTTTCAGGTGGATGATAAATTGGCTGTTGACTGATCGACTCTCTTTTGGAAGTGATAATTGCTCTCATAATAGATGACATTGGCGTCCCTGCTTGTTGAATGGTTCCTCATTATTTCTAGATGTCAGCCATGCGTCAAAGTCTCCGACCTAGACCTCCGTTTTAAGAGGCATAAAGGGAGTGGAGATGACGTTTAAGGATGCAAACATCCTTAAATGATTGCATTTCTATGCAGCTGGAATAACAAGTATTCACAATCAATTGCGATAGGTAAACAAGATCATGACTTTATAAGACCACGCAATATATAGTATACGGAATGATACATTGAAGTTCTGTGTAAACATACGAGGTGTGACAACAAAGAAATGAGACTGTGACAGCCACGCCCAAGATGCAATGTCTATCACCCCACCGCCCATGTCACTGTGTTGCCCAACATCTAATCAACATTCTGCTATAAACCTTTTCACCTATCTCACTCTGTGCCCCTTCCTCGGGCTGTTTAGTGGCACGCCCTTGCTTCACCCTATCATGATATGAGAAGTGGAGCAGGGAATCAATCTGAAGTTCCTAAGTCAGTTGGGCAGGTCCTCAGCTGGTATCTCGAGCTTCTCCAGGAGAAAATCCCACCCGCAACATCGCATTTTCTCCATACGCCTCCAGGAGAAGCTCGAGAAACTCAGTTGGGCCTCCTCCAAACTGAACCAGGAGCCAGAATGATTTCCCGCCACATGTTTGTGCAACCTCTAGTATTGTGACGGAGCGTAGTTGGGGCGTGCCACTTAACAGGCCGAGGAAGGGGCACAGAGTGAGGTAGGTGATCAATATCATAGCAGAATGTTGATGAGATGTTGGGCAACACAGTGACGTGGGCGGTGGGTTGATAGACATTGCATCATGGGCGTGGCTGTCACAGTCTCGTTTCTTTTTTGTCACACCTCGTAGATTTGACGTAAATGCACATTGTGCCACGTGATGGGGGTTACATATTTCACAGTTATGTATATTTTGTCGCATCATGCTTTTAAATGGACTTTGAAAACAAAAGTCATGACATTTGTAATATTATGTACACGTACACATACATGCCCATTAATTATGACTTTGTTTTCTGATTGTAACTTAGGTAGAAACCCTACATGATGCATTTGTATCGCCTACCGGGTCAATTTTGTTTTCATGTTTGTTTGTTTTTTTTTGTCTGTGTGTGTGTGTCTGTCTGTATACATGTATGAGTGTGTATTAAGAGTGTGATATCCACTTCATAATGCATCACATTTCTTGATCGAATTGATGTGCATGTTCAAATGTGCTGTCTCATAGATACATGTACATGTAGTTTGTGCTTGAAGAGACTGGAAATATGTACATGAAAGTTTGATTTAATTGGCTATCCAGCTAGCCTTGGGTCTGCATGATAATGTCAGTAAATTACCCACAAATAATCAGTCATGCTTATTAATAACTTGGTAATAGCTGCTAATCAGACCATAATTTGTGATCATAGTGAGATAATTGGCTCTTGATATCTTATTTGTTTTGTAATCTGCGTACTTGAAACAGTAATCATCTTGACATCATGTACATGAACATACTCTTGAATAGGCCTATTATCATTGAAAAAATGAAAAATAATAATAGTGGCTCCATTTATAGCACAGCGGTCTAAGCAGTCTGTAAGATGCTTTTGGCTCAGTAGGGAGACATACATAGAAATACATGTACAATTTCGTGAAGATTCATTCTACTATTTAAAAACTTTTCTCAGTGAAGATTTTACATATTGAATGATGCAAACAATGTCCGTGTAAAATGCTTTCAATAAGTTATGACATTTACAACTGCAGAATTGTTCTAAAATTTTACTTAGCATTTGGTGGGCTCAAATTTTTAATTAAAAACCAAAACCATCTTTGATAACTACCAGGTTTTATGTGCACTGTGTGCCTATAGTGTACAAATATTGTGTGCTACATTCCTCGGCATAATGGGGTAATATTTGATGGGGTACTCTGTCATTAAAGTGGGAACAAATTTATGTTTAAATATCTTTTTTGTCATATTGAAATGAAAAGGTTTTTAGGATATGCTTGATATGGGCCCAGGCCATTTGGTTTTACAACCATAAAAAATACAGAAGGAACCCTATTAGACGCGAAGATTGTATGTACAATCAGTGAAAAAATTAAAAAATTTTCATTACGGGGCTATTTTTTGTTTAGTGCACTATCAGCATACTCCTTTAATAATTGACCATATGGGCAATTCCAAGCGTTACGGATCATATACATTTCAGAGGAATTTTTGGCAACTTCAAAGTCTTAGGATAATACAACCATTTTTATTATGAACTTCATTAAAATGGAATCAACAGAACATAGGCCCTAAATTATATACAGTGAAGTTTCATCAACATTATACATCCACTGTCGTGTGTATTTTACTGGACAAATGTGTGGCCGTTACAGGACATTACATTTTTTGGGACATGTTTTGCAATGTCTGTATTTTATTGAATAAAAATCTGTGAGGTTTAAGCAAGCAGTAAACCAATATTTACATTATAAACTTGTAAAGGTAATGGAAGTGTTAATAAGCACAATAAAGTTTATAATTTAGTGAAAACAGATGAAATCCATGATTCCCTCCACAGCCATAATTGTGGCGTTATCGGACATTGACATTTTGAGCGTTTACACTGGACCATTACAGATTTTGTCCACTTTCAGTAAGCAGGTAGTGGTCAGCATGATCGTATTAATATTTTAGGTTCTTTTCAGTTGATATCCTCATAGACAATTTTAAAATGATTTGGCCTATAGCACTTTAATGATATCTTTTTATTTTGAAGTTGCAATTTGAGGATATTTTGGGGTATAACCCATACTTTATTAGTTTGTTGACTTTTTTCATAGTAGAATACTAAATAAGGCATAAATTTTATGCTCTGCAATGGAATCGGTGAATGCTGTAAATAACATAGTAAACTAGCCATTTGAACTTTTGTTAATTGATGATCAAATCGTTAATCATAAAAAAATGTGTACATAACAGAACGTTACGGACATTACACTTTTCATTATATTCAAGCTAGGACTTCCACACCATGACTGAGCATAACCATATGCCTAATAAGTCTGCTTTTATTCTAATTAAAACAAATGCATAATTAGGCTTCAACAAAAGTTCAATATGTCTTTTTACGACATAAAGGATGTGCTTTTCTGTGTTTCAGACTACATTTATGACAAAGTGCAAGAAATGGTCTGTTTAGAGAACTATTATATCATATTCGTTTCCATATTCAGACTTTGAAGAAGACAGGAAGTGTTTCTGTTGTCATATTGTGGGAGAGGGGATGCAAATAACCTTCCTTTTCTTTTGCTGTTGCTTTGATGTACACTAAGAGAATATCATGATCCTCGTCTTTTCAGAATTCATACTGACATCAATCAGAATGGATCCTTTTGATCAAACAAAGTTAACTTGGCAGATGTTTTGTTCTTAAATCTCCATATGAAAAAAGACCCTATTGGAAGCTATTGAAAGCTAGGATTTGTTGTTTCTGCTCCTATCCTCCGTGTTATTCCAGCACATGAAACGAGTACACTTGCTTCAGTTGATAAGCAGTTGCAGTGTTTGAAAGGCATGCCAAACGATCAGGCGAGGGCATGCATGGGGAGTAGTACAAGTACATGACAAGGTTGTAGAGGAATTTATCAAATCTAAAGTGAAATTAGTGCATTGTTTGGCTGAAGTAATGTCTACATTAATGTTAATATAACGGTGCAAGGTATCCACGTTATCGACAGATCATCAACATACTAGTAGTTGAATCTCCAAAGTACTTAGGCACTTTAATCATGCGCTACACCTGTGATACAAAAATTGTAATGTCCTTACGCTCTCGGTCTGTGTAACTGTCCGTAAGCTTTTTGGGGGTAATAAATGCAAATTTTTGAAAATATTAATCTGGATATGTTGTGTGATATCACATTTTAGCTTTGCATTTAAATTAAGAACAAAATTGGACCAAAACATAGTGTACTATAAAAACTTTTATATCGAAAACGTTACGGACATTACACTTCCAGCGAGAGGGAAATCAGACAAATTGAAATAGCCATTTTTCAGAAAAGATTTATTCTCGTGCGGTATCCAGCGGGATGATGTTAAAATGAGTCCTCAACTTTATTTCGGCATAGAAATAATTTCCTGAAAGTCATTTATAGTAACAATTTTTCACATTACAAGAAATAACTGCAAATCACACTGAATTTTACTGCAATGTCTTTACATAATCACTTTATTTCAATAGCTCAAAAAATATCTTTTCCGACTTGAACCGCATTTTTTTTCATTAGGTCATGTTGATGTGACCCTTCCTGAATACTTCCCAGGGTAAAACAAAGTTGTTCCTTGATTTTCATTTTTCCACCCTTGGGTAACATTTTCCGTGGAATTGCCCATATGGCAATTTACAGGGGCTCTTTTGCCATTCTGGGGGCAAAATAATTGTCCCCCACCCGGTACCCTCGGGTATTTGTTTTCCCTGGTACCAAAGGGTGGCATATATCTGATAGACCAAAAAAAAAAAAATCATGAACGTAGCCTTCAAAGCTTGAAAGGCTGTTTGATATGTTTAATTGTAGTCAGAGCACCGTGTTCTTCCTCTCATCTCGCACTTTAACTCGTTGGCTATAGGAACCAGATAAAAACTGTGTTAACTCTATGGGCTTTTCAGAATCTCAGAGGCAACGGGTTAAAGGCAGAGTGCCTCTTTTGCATGCCTAAAAATTAACACTGTAAAATATATATAGAAAAAACTTTTAGCAAAGTATAGGAGCAAGAAAGTTAACACAGTTTTAGTGGAAATTTAGTGACCATTAGACTTAGATTTGAATTATTGTCTCATACAGACAAAAATCCTTTGCATAAAACTCACACTAAGCTGGCTGTTGGTTGGGGATGAGGCGTTTTTCAAATTCTGGGTAAATTTCTAATCTTTAGATTTTACAGACATGTATTTCAAAAATAGTATGAGGTAGTGGTGGGCGATATTATGATAATATTGAAATTACACGATGTTGAAAAAATATTGAATACACGATAATGATCTTATGATTATTTTAAAATATCGCTAGAGGCACGATATGACCCAAAATTCTGTCAATTATGAAAACGTAATGGGGTAAATGCATGCACTGCAGTAAGACGGACTTAGAATTCCCCATAGCTAAAAATATCCTGTACACGAAAAAACAGGGGTAGGAGTAATAGAGAGACCTCCATGCTGTTCAGCTATCAAACTTGTGGTAGTGCAAGAGCAGTAGTGCGTTTCGTATTTTGTCAACAAATCTGTCAACACGTGCCACAGCCAAGAAAAGTCGGCACCTGGAATCTCCAGATCTAGTTACGAGAGGGTCTACGAAAAGCAACATTGTTTTGACCACATTTTGATAAAAGCCCTAAAGAGTGCTCTGTCAATTTTAAGCGTAAAATAGATTTATCTTATTCATCACAAATCTGTTTTTCAACTCAGGCGATAAATCATGTTATCGACAATGTTTTTTTCACGATAATCGAATGAGGTTTAGATTAAATTTCGCCACCTCTAGTATGAGGTCAAGAGTAACCTGTTGGTGTACTGGGGTAGGGGTGCAAATGAGATTCCCTGCCTTTAAAGGTAAATGACATGATTGGGGGTAGTCCTCAACTTGGGCTGATACTACTCTAGAATCAAGTAAACTATGCAAGGCTTCTCCTGTGAAAATCTTGTAGTCAAACGTTCACTCATTCTAAAACAAACAATGTCAATATCACTAGTAGCATGGAAACCTGTGTGTGGCTGTCTATGGGGCTTATTTTTATCCTACCCGGCAAAGAATAAGATACTCCTATGTTTATGCTTGATTCTCCTTAAGTAAACAAATTACAGACAAATCCTCCCATGTGGGAGATCCACATCTGCTAGTGAATAAATGGTATATATTTCAACTCATTTGGTTCTTGAGGCATTTTCAAGTGTTTCCAATGATGTCACTAACCTTTAATTCAGTTTGCACAATTGAAATTAACTTAGTAGGTAGATATTTAGACTCCCAAAATATGGCCACCACTTTCGTCTATCGGCCTATCAGGCTGCAACCATAAAATACAACAAACAATTAGAAGGGCTTTAACAGTAAATTTTCTCTAATTTCAGAATATTGTCTTATTTGATATTTGCACTCAACAGACTAACAGAAGGATCTAAAAACATCACACTACTTTGATTTCATGTGGAAAAAAAAAATGGTTTTCAAGTTAGAGACACTTTAGTGTTTAGGCCCTTCTGCCGGGGACATATGCTAGGGCACTTCTGCTGAACAACTGATGATACAATGTACTGTAGGTAAACAACAGGGTGACCCAGTTTTGAAAAACCTAAGGGCACATCACAACATGGACGTGGCTAGGAATCCCTTATGACTAAGGTCAAGGGCCTGCTTAAGGGACTTAAAAGCTCTAGGATTTTAAGTGTTCTTTGGTGCTAATGTATAACTTACTGTATTTGCACAAGATTTATGATCAATAGCACAATGCTTTGTTGGTAAATTTGAGTCAAGAGTAAAGAGTGTTGATACCTTTTAAATGGCTTTTATCCCAAAGTATAGAAATATGGGACAAATGAGCATTCCAGGGAGATTCAATAAAGGAAGGCAGGACAAATGGCATAAACACAGGTCAATCCCGTATAATTTGGGATGCTTGGTAACCCCGATCTAGACTATACAGTAAAATACAAGCATATACCAGGTATGTACAGTGTTAGTAAACAATCTACTAAAATAAACCTCGTGGTTCCTGTTAGTTTCACATGCTTACCCATCTGTAACCAATGGCATAGTGAGCCATTTGAATGGCTAGTAGACTCCATATCCAAATGCTATAAAAAGACTTAAGTATATGTATTTTGCTGGAGAGTACACCGGCAATAAATATATCACACGCCAGGTAATTAAATGGGTGGCATCTCAACAGAGTCATTAAGCTACAAATAGTGACCATATTCATTTAATTGAACCTTAGACTAGTTTCTGAGAAAACGGCAAGTAATTAAATTGTTTGCATCCGAACAGAGTGATTGATTAAGCTATGGACATTCCGTCAGTAAGAATGTATGTGTATTTGTTGTCGAGAAAAGAGCTATTAATCAAAATGGTTTGCATCTCAAAATTGTCATTAATTAAGCGACAGAAGTTACTTTAGTGACCTTACAACAGCTTTATAGACGTGTTTCTGAGAAGACGGCAAGTACACGTATTTCTGTGTTCATTCCAAAGTGTCATTCATCCTGCCATCTTTGCAGCTAAACAAATTTGATTAAATACTGAGATGAGCCTATAAATATAACCTCTCTTCTTGTAATTAATACTCTTTTTACATCTACTTCTGACAGTAAATCTTCATACTCAAGTTGTTTGATGTCCAATTAAGAATTACTGCCCTTGTGTGAGTAATGATTCAAGGAATAAAATACTAGGCCGCATTCGTCATTCGAAATAAATCTGTGCATCCATCCAATCGGCTTGAACCAGAAATTGATATGTTTACAGAGAAAATGTCAGGACCATAACTGTTTCCGCCAGTGAGCGAAAATGATTGATCTACCAGTACTTCATGTACAGTAAGTCTTCTGAATAAATCAGCATTTCACTGGGGTTTAAAATCATCAGATGAGAGGAGACCGGCGTGTCTATGCATCTCAGAGCCAGATTAATGAATGATAAGTCATTACGTTGTGTGCCCATGCAAAAGGCCACTAACTGTATATTGTGTGCCTACGCAAAAGCCGTTAACTGAATTCATTTTGTATTATATAACAGCCTTTGCATAGGCACACGACATACAGTTAAATTCCCTTTACATAGACGCATGACGATTAACTCTTTGGGCCCTGGATGCTTGTACAGTAGACTGTCGTTATAACAAATTCCTTGGGACTAGGACAATTACTTTGTTATATCAAAATTCTGTCATTCAGGGTTTCAAAAACAGTAGAATACAGCTACTTTGGAACCAGAAAAACTGTTTGTTAAAAAAGATTGTGTTTTTTAGTGTTCTTGCTGAGAGTGTATTTATGTGTGATTATTTGAAAAAAGAAGCTTTGACTTGAATGACCAAGGACAATTTAATCAGTTACAAATAAGCAGAGCACCGATCAGAAACTTGTGGATCTCATGATGGAGCTTGTAACAAAGACTGTCATATGTCATCAATGACAAGTTTTGCGGCACATAGTCCCAATTTTAATGGAAGTCTTACAGTAAAGTGCCAATTTGAGAGAAAAATTGCCTTTTGATCATATTTTGATGCAGTTGAAGAAAGAATAAATGAATAATAATTGAATATAAATGAAAGCTTGATAAAATGTCCTATAAAGTACCCAATATAATTGCTGTGCCGTAACATAAACACATTCATATGCAGTGTGTAAAAGACAGAGTTGTGTCAAGGCCAGACTCGAGGGGTAATTTTTGGAGTCCTTGGCCTCGTTCCGAGGACCTGTACAAACCCTGTGGTAAGGTAATGTTTAGGGGCGGCCATGACTTTGGAACTTGTGGCCTCAGCACAACACTGTTAAAAGGAGAATTATGGTTGAAAATGAAAATTAACTTGCTTTATTTTGAGGTCATTTCACAAAATTTCAAGTATTAAGTTAATGTGATGTCTATTTAAAAATAGAAAGAAAAAAGGAGTGTGGACACTAGTGTCATAGAGCGAACAAGTTGGTGTGCGAAATGGTTTATGGTAGAATTCAGGGCGAAAATTGTTGGTAACCAGGGCTCCACACTAACTTTTATTCCTACTTGCCCTATGGGCAAGTGAAATTATCACTTTCAGATTTTTACTTGCCCGAATGAAAAATTTACTTGCCCAGAAATAAACAATAATAAAAAACATTAAAAATTATTCCCCCTAATTTTAACCAATAAGGCCTTTTTATTACAAAAGGTGTGATTTATGAATTTAAAGAGTCATAAATGAAGTAGGGCCTACAATGACAAAATAATGATGAAATTTAGTTTTAGTTTTAGACATATTTTGTATTCGGTAAGATTTTTGGTCATGTTTTCCTCTTTTCATTTCAAAATTTTACTTGCCCAATTGGGCAAGTATTACAAGTAAATTTTAAAATTTAGAGTTTTTACTTGTCCAACATGAAATTTTTACTTGCCCCGGCAAGCGGGCAAGTGCTAGTGTCGAGCCCTGTGGTAACTGAAGATTTGACTGAATGGATAACATCACTCAGTGGTGTAATGGACTGGAGTCAGCAAGAGATAATGTCATTGAGTGCCTACAGCCTCCCTAGGGCTCAGGCATAATCAGTCTATTTTTGTCTAGGGGGTATATGGGTCTGTCCAGAATATTGAACCAGGTGGCAAGACACTCTCGCTACTTACTATAAAGATAAATGTACTCTTTCGAAGATTCATTAGAAAAAAAAAAAGAAAAAAAAACAAATGTACATGTACATACGTATCGTGTAAACTCAACTTTAAAGTGGAGAATGGCGCCAGCAAACGTAAGCAGGCATTAAGTTAAAGGAAAATATTTGAGTTCTTGCCACCAAATCACATTGCACGTGCACAGGATCCTGAGCTGGCCATGCGTGAGACCGATGCAATGCCAAGGAGGCGTGTGAGCCACACCGTGGTAATGTATGCACTGTTGACATTGATAAGCCTCCTCCCCCTATAGCACGTTTTCTGCGAAGTTGTCTCAAATAAAGCCTTACAAAGACGTAAAATAAACACAAATTAACTAATTTATAGGACCTTGATGAGGGTGAGTATCACACAGTACCCCTTATTTAGGCTGTGTTTGTGACCATGTACCATAATTCTCACAATACTCACAATGTCATTTTTATTCTTAACTTATGCCTGTTAGTTGCCGGTGCCTTCTCCCTTTAACTATTTGTTTCCCATGTGTTGATTGTTGAACCTCAACACTTCCAGATTGAATACTCCATAATTATCCTGAACACTTGCCTGTGCCAAAAGGCAGGGCTAATGATCTCATTTTTTCTTTGAACTTGGCAAGCACAGGATTGATCTGAACTGCACTCTAGTGCCCTTGTGACTTTCCGGTGCATTGTGCATGAACCAATACAGTTTTATAGAGAAATGTAGCTTTTGTAGTGATTCTAATAGCTTGTCTTTATATGTGTGGCTTTTTATGGTTATGTGTGTAGGCGGGGATTGATACTGAATCCATATACATGTACATGTAGGTAAAAATTTAATGCCCGAATCTGGAAATGTGTTCTTGATATTTAAATCAGTTTTCTTCATAAAACTCTGTTTTACTCTAATTGAAAGGATACATTGTTGTGAATGAAAGACAACAAAAAGACAACTAAATAACATAGTATCATTGTTAGGGGTAGTAAAATAAAAACGTAAATCCTGTGCCTTTTAATTTAAAAGAAGACACTATACTAGAAGACACTATACTACCATAGTGAAGGACTGAAGGAAATATTTTGTGTTAACTCATTGGCTACAGGAATGATGACAATGCATGTCAACTTCTATGGGAATCACACAATCTCAGAGCCAACAAGTTAATGATACAAAATTCACAATCCGGGACTCTCGTCCAGACTTTGCAAGAGTGGTGGAACATGTCTACATGTGCTTCTTCAGTACCTCTTTAAATATTATAGTGTCCCTTACCCCCCCCCCCCCCCCGGGTAAAAAAAACCCTAGTATATATATATATATGTTTTGCGTAATATTGGAAATTGTGTCATAAGTAACAGTATAATTGGACAGTATGGCAAATCTTTTACAGAAATCAGTGGTTAATGATAATGATTAAGAGTGGCTCTTTAGTTATTTTTTGAATGATTGAGCTCAGAGGGCATGAAAGTTAATCCAGATAGGATGTGAAAGTGTTTGCCCCTATAGGCTTGACTTGGGTCCAGAGTTCAGGGAATGATGTGTGAAGTTGTGTGAGATAGCTCTTACACAGTTATCAAAGAGTAAAATCCTCACCTTTACTTGATATCTATATGATTTTTTTTTATATATAATTAATTAGCATTTAGCAATACATGTATTAAATGTCAGCATAAAGGACAGCACAGTCTACACATTTTAATATAAAATAACATATTACAACTCAGATTTTGGTCACTTTAGTATTGAAAGATTCTTGCATTTTTCTGATGTACATTTTGTATTGCTAATACATGAATAATAATTCCCACATCTACCACAAAAATGAGAATATAAAGTGGACACACAAAACCAAAAACACTCACAAAAACCACTGTATAACTGTATTTTCCGTCAGCGATATTCATACATGTATACCCCTCGACATTTACAATATTCCCAGGTCGATACAGAATTTCAGTGTAATGTGATCAATATCACCCTCACCACCTCAAAAACAAGCCATGTCGGACCGTAGTATCAATTCCGTGGAGGGTAGTGATGTGTTTCGATATACCCATCATGGCCTGATGAGGAATGATGAGCCGTTAGTTTTTAGGGCCATTTACACATTAAAAAAACACCTGATTGATAAACCGCTGTGCCGAGCTGCGAATTCACCTAGGGAGCACGCTCCACATCCGGCAGTGCGCTTGGCTGCGTTTCTGTGGCTTTTACACCGATGAGCATGTTACGAGGTGATATGTATTCAGGACAGAGGGAGCGTGAAAACCGTGTTGGAAATAACAACCAGAACAAAAACAAAAGTTCTATTTCTGAAAGCGGAAATGTAATCCATGTTTGTAAAATGTCATGTGTAATCATGCTTTGTCTAGCCTTAGTTATGGTGCTATACATGGAAATATATGCTGCCTAGGGCATGTACTGCTTTCAACGATACAATAGACTAGTGCTGGGTGATATTTTGATACTATCAAAATTATTCTATGTTGAAAAGATATTGAATACTCTATAATGATCTCATGATTTGAAAATATCGCTGGAGGTACGATATGGCCCAAACTGTCATCGGTTATGAAAACCTAATGGGGTACATGTAAATGCATGCACTGCAGTGGGAGGGACCAAGAAATCCCCATAGTTATGAATACTCTGCACATCAGTGCTACTGCCTGTAAAACAGGGAGGTGGAAATATAAGAGAGACCTCCATGCTGTTCAGCTATCAAACTTGTGGTATCAAGAGCAGTAGTGCATTTAGTGTAATTGTCAAATATAACAACTCTGTCAACACACTGTCCACCAAAAATGCTATTTATTTACAATTGGCACCATGAATCTCTGATCTACTTACAAGAAGGTCTACAGAAAGCAACATTGTTTTGACCAGGTTTTGATAGCAGCCCTAAGCCTAAAATAGATAAATCTTATTCATCACAAATCTGTTTTTCGACTTAGGTGATATATTGTGTTATCGGAGGATATTTTTTTCCATTATAATCAAATGAGGGTTAGATCAAATATCACTAGCTCTAGGAGAGACAATGGAGACAGTATATTTCATTTACAGGTAACCTGGAGTACTACTGCACTGGTAATGCAGTGATGGAGATCCACTGTCATATCAAAGTTCCTATTTCCTTGGTTTTCAGGTGAAATTGTGTAAAATATCCTCTTAGAATTCCCCATTTCTTCGGCTTCCAGGTGAAAGGTTGTGGCATTTCTATTGTCATATGCAAACGTTTCTCCTCAAATGAGCCCAATATTTGTAGGGTTCGCAGTTAAATCGATCAAGGATTTGTCCCTCAGTGCCTCTGATGTCACAATATTCACCAAGTTGCAGTATTCACTCAGTCTGTATGGTGATCTGATATTTGCTCCGGCAGCAGTGACAATATCTCAGAAACAAAGAGTTAGGTTTAGGGTTAGGGTTTGAAGGTTTTGAAGTATGTTTGCAGTTAAAACACATAAATATTTATGATAGATATATGTAAAGTATATGTTTGAATATATTGTATTTTTATATGAATCATAAATATGTGTAATTGTGAGTAAGACAAACAAACAAGTACATCTACCGTAAATGGAAAGTGTTAATGTCAGACACAGTCAGAGTTAGTGCAAACCCAACAGAAGTGAAAAGTCATCATAACATCCAAAAACTGTGTGTGATTTTTGTAATTTGAGGTGGGTAAGCTGCAGAGCTGTATAAAATTCAATGCATCACAGATCACGCCTTGGTTTGCGGTATGAGGAAAGTGTGTGTTACACATTCAAGAGGACATGTGAGAAGCAAAGATGCCCATTGCGGCTTTCTTTGCCAGTCTGACAAGAATTGTATCGATAACAGATTTTTTTTTTTGTGGGAAATGGCGTAAATTTTGAAATGATACTCTGTCCTTGTGCAAAGTTCTGCCACCCTTTTTTCTTGGCTGTCTGTTTTATTGGGGTGTTCAATCCCCCCCCCCCCTCAGAAAAGAACAAAAAAAATGGATAATGAGAATGAGAGCAGTGACTGTGATTTTGAGCTTCCCACTTGTGGGTGTGTGTGTGCTTTTCGTTGGGGGGGGGGAAGGGGGCTCTTGTTTATTCAGTTTGTCCTATAGAAATGTTCTCCTCTGCACATGATGACCCTTGTTTGCACTTGTCACATCAATTTGCACCATGTAACATTTTCCTTTGGACTTCATGACTTTTTTGTTTAGCGTTTTGCATAACATATTGATTTGGACCATAGAACTCCCCACCCCCCTTCAAAATATCATGTGTACGCCTATTTTTGTTTCTGTCACTTGAATATGAAACTACGGCATCGATTAACAAGTATCCTGCGTGGCACATACAATGCACGTATGACATTATTTATGTGGGCGGGTGTTGTGGTCAGTAAATCATTGCTGTGTGTACTCATCTTGCATGTAAATCCTCCTCTTGGCTGTTATCATATGCAGCCTGCATCCGGTTTTCTCCATAAGCTGGAGGGATTAGCATTTCTTTTTGATTAATGCTACTTTCAGACGCTAAAAAACAAAATTTAGACGGTAAAAATACAAGTTACATGAAAGGGAGGGGCTCTTTTTGTGTTTTCATTGTTTCATCATCATCATTATCATCATTGTCATCATCATCATTATCATTATCACCATCATCATCGCATAATGTTTATTTCATTGTATGTGTGAGAAGGGATTTATTAATCGGCAACCATAGCACATACAGTATACTGGGACAAACGTGATTTTGCGTCATTGCAGAAAATTCAATATATCTCAGGATTGGTACAACCAATTGAAATGAAATGAAATAAATTGTGTTGGAATGTATAGTCTTTTAGCTTTATGACAATACCCAACATATAACCTAGGTTGTATATGATTTTCATATAAACAAAAATAATTTTCACCTGGACCATTTTTTTTGAGGCACACTGTAGTATACTGATCTACCTGATGGTGGTTTCTAATCCTCTTGATAGTTCATTTTAAAGGCTGAATATGAAACTCGGCTAAAACCACCAGTGGACAAATTTACCGTAGATTTCATTTCCATGTACCATCAAGGGAAACCTCTTTCTTTGGCGCATTTCCTGTTGATATCAATCATTGTACATCTTTAGCACTTTCCATTCCCGAAAGAGAACACCTAATCTCTTCCGTCCATTTCGGAGTTGTCCATTGCGATCTCAATTAGATTGAACTGTTGAATTTGCAATTGTAGTTTTGTGGGACAGGTAGATTCTAAAAGCAGATATGCTTATGTGTATGGATATTGTCTAAAAACAAGCACTTGTAAATACATGTATTTTGTAGAGTACAAGCTTGAGAATCAAGGATGTTTGTGTGTGTGAGTGTGTGTGTGTGTGTGTGTGTGTGTGTGTGTGTGTGTGTGTGTGTGTGTGTGTGTGTGTGTGTCGTGTGTTG
>JZLH01S0241560.1:20759-36506 GCA_001188425.1 Eucidaris tribuloides | reverse complement strand
AGAGAGATAGAATTCTGCCATGGTGGAATGGTAATAGTATCGTGTGTGTGTGTGTGTGTGTGTGTGTGTGTGTGTGTGTGTGTGTGTGTGTGTGTGTGTGTGTGTGTGTGTGTGTGTGTGTGTGTGTGTGTGTGTGTGTGTGTGTGTGTGTGTGTGTGTGTGTGTGTGTGTGTGTGTGTGTGTGTGTGTGTGTGTGTGTGTGTGTGTGTGTGTGTGTGTGTGTGTGTGTGTCTGTGTCTGTGCATGTGTTCTACACACAAGGGACTTGTGGGGTGTAGACAACAGGTCTATAGATGGTCGTTCTTCCATCAAATTGTGGGGTAGAAAAAACAGGAAAATTTTAAGGTATCCCACAGATCAGTGGGCATAAGGATTGGGACATTTTGGAGTGCAAGCATTAGAGAGGACAAGGAGAGGAAGAAGGTTAACAAAATTGGGGGAGTACAGGAAGAAAAAATATTTTAAAAAGGAAAAGAAAAAGAAGATTAAAGCACAAGTATAGTTTTGGTCGATCAAACAAATTTTGGGTCAATATTTCATTAAGTATTCTATTGTCACCCAGACATCAGAACGTAACATTAACCCTATTGGAAATTGTTTATAGTGACAAATTATGATGTTAATACAGAGGAGGACATTTAGCAGTGTGTACATTACCTGTCGGTAAATGTCGGGGTCTCCCCGACATCATTGTTTTACATGGTTTTCCTGACCTTTGTAATTTTTGTATCGACTTTAGTATACAGGACCTTGATGAAAAACAGTTTGTAATTTGCTGATCTTGTCATCCTGTATAAGTATGTTTTAATAAATAAATAAATAATTAATAAATAAAATAAATTTTACTTTTGAGTAAGTTCTAAAAAAGAAAGAAAGAGAGAGAGTTTTTTTTTTGCAGAACAAGCAATTTTCAGGGCATTTAAGGTATATCAAAAACAAATATAATTGCAAAGAATTTCCTTTTTACCATTTACCAAAAGTATACCTGGGCTTTAATTTTTGTTTCCCTTTCTTTTCTTCTTAAAAATTCTTCTCCTCGGTTTTCTTTCTTTTGGAAACAGAAAACGAAAAAATAGAAACAGGAGAAGAAAAAAGGAATATGAATCTTTTATTTCTTCTTATATATCATTTCATTTATTATTTCTTCTTCTAAGTTCTTCTCCTTTTCCTTCATTTTTCCCGGGTGTTCTCCTTTTTTCTCGTTTGTCTTCTACTTTTTACTTTTTCTCTTCCTGTTGTTTTTCTTCTCTTTTTCTTCTTCTATTTTCTTCTTCTCCTTCTTTTTCTTGTTATGTTCTATTTTATTCTGTGGTGTATGCTTTGGGATTTTATTTCAGTTAACCAATAAACAGGCTTTTTGTACAATTTTCAGAAAGTAACTTGTACTTGTTCCGAGTTGCATGAGGCGATATCGACGTCTCAATAAAAAAAACTGTATGGTACTTGGCCGGTATTGGCGCTGTAACTTGCACAGGATCGTCTGTGGTATCTTGTAGGATTCATTGCATTTACCGTAGATCTATACTTCGTACAAACTCAAAAACTCACGTGTGGGACTGAGGTAGAATCTATACTGCTACTATAACGAGAAACAATGATGGGGAAAAGTAGTATCGGATCTTGTGTTTTGACTTGGTTCTGGGGGCTTATGATCACCAGTTTTGTGCTCTTGGGATTATTGCACAAGATATATCAATATTTGCCAAATTTCTTGAAAGACATTGTGGTATATGGAAAATTATTGGACAAAAGAAGTCGATCAAATTTTGAAGAGTATCTCCATGTTCCCAAACGGTAAGTAACACAAACTAAATATATTTTTCTAACGTTAGAGCTAGCTAAACTTAGAATTTAGATTGTTGTAAAGACGGAATTTTCTCCTGACATTTTAAATTAAATGTAATAACTAACTTGAGACTGTCACTGTACTACACGCAATTCAATGAGTTAAAAAGTTAACCCAATGTTTCTCCTGCAATTGCAAAACATATTCTGAGGAATAAGTTAGATCTAACGTCCAGGGAACAATTTAGAGTCTAACACTCGTTGCCTAACGTTACAGTATACTTTTGTATTGCTTAGTGTTCATTCATTATGTACAAAATTCTACACCTTAAAGGAAGATGTAGCCGGCAAATAACAGGAATAAGTTAAGCAAAAAATGACATTGTGAGTATTGTGAGAATGAAGTCTAACGTTAGACTGATGTAATCCGTCGTTTTATTCGGGGGCTTCTCATTTTTAACAATATGGACATCATCAGTCTGCATGATGTCAATTTTGTTAAAAATGAGAAGCCCCGGAATAAAACGATGGATTACATCGGTCTACAGTACATGGTGATAAAGACAGCCTAAATAAGTGTGTGACACCATGGACCTATGGTGACACTGCCATTGGCTGATTTTTCTTTGCATGTTTCTTCCCTCGAAAAACCTGCCAAAACAGCTATATAGCGGAAGGTGCTATGATCGATTAAGAAAGTGCGTACATTACCACGGCGCGACTAACACACGTCAGGCGGCATGCATCGGTTACGTACGGTCAGCTCAAGGAGGAGGGGCAAGTCGCCCCCCCCCCCCCCCACAAAAGTTATGACCGTGAAAAATTTTTGACCAGGGATTTGGAGAAAAAAAAATAAGAATAATTTTGGGCCTGGGGTTTCGAGAAATTTTTTTTCTTCACTACCAAAAAAAATTTGGAACCTGGGATTTAGAGACATTTTTTTCGTCACACCACCCCCCCTCTGAGCGAGTTTTCGGCAGCTGGCGTGACCAAGGAAAAAAATTGACGGCTGGGATTTGGTGCCCTCCCACATAATTTCAAGGCCACCCCCCCCCCCCCACCCCGCTGAAAAAATCGGAGCTACGCCACTGGTTGGCAAGAACCCAAAATCTGTCTTAACTTATTCCTGTTAAGTGCTGGCTACATCTTCCTTCAATAATGTCACTACCTTTAAAAGATTGATTCCAGGATTTGCAAGTCCATCACTTCCTAAATGGTGTGTTGAAAGTTTGAGATCCGTACACTGTACATGTACGTCTTAAATCTGTTGTTTTATGAGAAAAACTAATAACGATATGCTACCAGAATATTGTTCTTTCCGTGAGTTTAAATTTGGCTCAAATTGCGGATCACAGGTATGTGTCCATTCGCATGACCAACTGGGCACACTGATTGGTCAAACGGCTAAACTCCGTGCGACCTTCAGCTAACTGCTGATCTGACAATTTCGTAATTAACGGAACAGCCCGTGCATGTTAACGTCACTGTGTAAATTTTTAAGTTTAAATGTCCAGATTTTTACCAAAGCTACATATTCTACCCAAAGGTTCTATGACAGGGGTTTATAATACTAATCTTCACATTGTGAACAATTTGAGCTGATTTCATTCATTTTTGCCATTTTCTGGCATGCAAATCCGTACTCTGTCTTTAACCAGAAGAAGATGACCTGGAGTTCTTTTGACTTTTGGGGATTGATAAGCAGGATGCCGCAAAATTAAGGAAAGAATATTTAAAGAAAAATAGATCTAGATCTAGGCCTTTGTTGGTACAGATCAATTGCATCACACACATGTGAACACATTTAGAGACCTTTAACTTGTAATGTGTCACTGGTGCAGTTTTGGGTCACAAACTTACCCTTTCTTGATCACAGACAATATTAGGGTACACATCTTTAACTTCTTGATATACAAAACTCTTTACTCCATTATATATTATGTGTAAAATTATAGCTATTTTGGGTCGACACTACTCTCTAAAAGTTACTCATTATGGTACTGTAACATTAAACCTGCATTTTTTCCTTCTTTTTGATCCACTAACCAGGTGGTTTCTACATTTCTATGTGATATCATTCGTTTGCAATGGGTCTGTTTTGATCTGTGTTCTGCGGTATACATTCTATAGCAAGCCATTCCCTGATTGGTATGTCCATGTGTTAGAAGTTCTAACATGTTATCCAGTTGTGCCTGCATCAGGTAAAGTATAAATATGTATGTGAATAAGTTTTTCTTTTAATTAATTTTTTGTTAACTTTTTCCCCAAAATTTGTAGTCCCATACATTCATTGAACAATACTTTGCATTCATGTTTGAAATACACTTCCTAGTAAATTCAGCCTTAATCACACCATTTTTCTCCATAAAGAAAAATGAATAATCCTAAGTTTATGATAGAGTGCCCTGAAGACATATCATCATTTTGTGGTACATGATATGAAGTGATTTTATTTTAAAATTGTATTCTTCTCCTACTTTTTTGTTTTGATTCTTTCTTTTTTTTTTTGGGGGGGGGGGGGTGATCATTCAAATAAAATTCCATTTCAAGAGTTGCACTATATCTACACTATCAGTTTGTTTTGTAAAAAAAAAAGTGTAGTCTTTATAATGGTGGATAGTAAAGGCAATTGAAATAAGAAGGTACAACTTAAATACTAACCCTGTGATAATTACAATTCTGAGGAAAAAATGTCATTCACTGGTACTCTGTGTTGTAGTATTTATGTTCTGAAATATGTCATCAGTTTAGATTTTACTTGTTACTCAGTCACTGAAATGTGTAACAAATGAATACTTTTGTTCTTACAATTTTTCCTCCTTTCCAGTTGATCTACTGACCATCATTATAGCAATGACAGTGATTGTTGTCCAGGCGGCCAGGAGGGTTTACGAATGTCTGTTTGTCAGTGTTTACTCCATCTCCAACATTCACCTGTCTCACTATGTAATAGGGGTGTTGTTTTACTCGTTGGCGAGTATTAGCCTCTTATCTGAAGGGCCAAACTTGCGGGAAACAGGTTTGTACAATTGTTCCGAAGTTTTAATCAATTGCCAGTAGTGTTGCATGGTTATTACAAGGGCAGTGGCATGATTGGGAGAAATAAAACAATGCTTGTAGTACTAAAATTGTTGAAAGAGATACCAGTCTATATACCCGAAGAGTGTATCTCCTGGCTGGAGAGATTTGTCTTGAATTTGTTTTACTTAAGGAAAATCATGCATGAACATACCAGTCCTGAATTTCTCTTTTGCCCTGAGAGAAATAAATTCCATAGAAAGCCACACAACAAATTTGTCTGTCACAAAGCATACCAATGGTAGTTCTTCTAAAATGAATCAACTATTGTCTACAGAATTTCCACAGTAGAATCCTCGCATAATTTACTTGATTCTAGACTAATTCTATCCAAAGTTTAGGACTACCCCAATCATGTCATTTACCTTTAATGTTTTCAGTATTTATTTCATTGGTTAACACGCCTGGATTTTACCCAGCATCCAAAGTATTAGTATTCTGCATGGGCAAATGCTAATGAGATCATGGTAGTCCCATTGTCCCATATACCCAAAATTTGATCAACATGATTGCAGCTGTTTAATTCTCAAGTTTATGCCTTGTGTGAATAAGATTCTATTCTCTTTCTGAAAATATCTGGTTTGATGATTACATAAATTACATTTCATTGTATGTCCATTATTCATTCATGAGCATTTTACACTGAATTAAATCTGTCCACCCAGATTCCATGATATTTGCTCCGCTGACCCTAACCCTAATCCTAATCCAAACACTAACGCTAACCCTTTTCTGAACTGGAAACCCAATGGCAACCCTAACCGTAACTATTTGTCTTCTGAGATACCGTCACCAGAGCAACTGTTGCCACAGCAAATGTCAGGTCACCGTTCACCCAGACTCCGTCAAACCCAGCTTTTTGATTCCATGTGGGTTATGAGTTTGCTATAGCTTGCATGTGTAGTACTTTACACACAGATTTTATTCAAGTCCAGGGAATAATTTACCTTCCAAAATTTGTATAGCAAATTTCAGTCAATCACATAAATTCAGTATAAAATTCTACACAGTTCAATGTAACAATCTGCTACACATTTGCAAATTTGTGTTGCAGTCATGCTCAAAATGCATCGCAAATTGCAATGCGATACCAGGAAAATTATTCCCTGAAGTCAACATTAAATTGCTGATTTGTTGTGCTTTCACTGCTTAGAGTGCTTCTGAACATGGCAGCCCAAGATATCTCATTCTTAGTCTCCAAAGGGTTAAAGCAGAATCAAACCATCTCCAACAGGTCCATTTGTTTATTGTCAGAAGTAAGATAACATTTACTTTGGAATGTGGAAATCTTACTGTTTTTTTTTCTCTATCAATGTTTCAGGTGCCTCTCAAGATTTCTCCCAACTCTTTAGAGACCTGAAGTGGAATCACATCCTGGGTGTCGTGATGTTCCTTTGGGCCAGCTGGCATCATCACACGGCTCACATCATCTTTGCCAATCTCAGGCAAGGAAAGAAAGGTAATGATATACATGTGATATATTTTGTCATTTGCCACTTCATGTTTACTACCACTCCTAAGTCCCACAATTTACAACAGATGCAAGACTAATTTTAACTCTGTTTTAATAGATATCATTTTAAAATGATTTTAGAGAGTTACAAATGATTTAACAGTGTCCTGTTACATACCCCTTAATTAATTTTGTACCAGTGAAAGAAGAGATCACATTTCTTTTGAAGCCAGTTACAATAGAAGTTCACTCGGATTCAAAGTGCATTCATAGTACACTGTCAGTGCATGTACATAATCGTGCCAAAAGGAATTTACACTTGCAAAGCCAGGTAAACATAGTGAATATACAGAATTGGTACGTTGCAAGGATGGCAATGCAAAAATTAAAGATAAATGCAAATTTTTAGAGGTACATGTGAAAATAAGGAAATTATGTCCTCTCTAAAAGTTTGTGCTTTGTAGTTTATCAGTTGATATCCACAAATTGAAGTAAATCCAGCCCAAAATATCTATTTTTGTGAAGTACATTGCAGCAAAAACAGGCGTAATACTGTTGTACAAAGACAACAAGACAGAGGATGTGAAATTTATAGCATTTCCTGATATATTATGAAACCTCTAAAGGAGAATTCAAAGGTACTGGCTAACATTTACCACAGTTAAAAAAATCTGAGCTACTTGATTCCCCATGCTGCCAGTGTCTTTGATAAGGTCTAAAAATGACGCCCTGAAAAAATTGTATTTCAAAATGATTATTTAGTGCTTTAAAAAAGTGATAATCGTAAGTTGACCGGATGCACCTGCCCATTTCCTCTCATAGACTTATTGTGTGTACTCTTAGGCTATTTTCTACTCGCCCCGAGTATTAATTGTTTATTCATGCATAACTTGCCATTGGCAGTGTAACTTTCCAATCCTTTGTATTCTAGGGTGTTTATTTGTCCATTTGAACACTACTATGTAGCTCAGATATCAAAGTTTGACAATTTTTAAACTGAAGCTCCACAATGTTAGCCAATCACTTTTATATTTCTTTGCAGAATGTTTGTTCTTAACTGCAACCTCCACCCTAACCAATTTACTGATTAGTTGTGTGTGTGTGTGTTGTGACATATATTTGCATGTAATGTTAAAAATTCCTCAATTTAACTATGTATTCCTGTTAACTTCCAGATACCAATCAGCATATGATACCTCGAGGAGACTGGTTCGAGTACATCTCTTGCCCTCACTACTTTGCCGAAATTCTCATCTATGCATCTCTAACGATCATCCTGGGTGGTCGTCACTCCATGTGGTGGTTTGTCCTTGGGTTTGTGGTGTCAAACCAGTTCGCGGCTGCCAAAGAAGTTGACCCACTGCCAATGGCATAGCATGATAAACCATTTTACCCTAAAATACTGGGCATTTGGTTTCTTATTCATCCGGGGGCCCCAATTATGGCCCCCCCCTGATCTCAGCCGCAGATCGCGCGATCGCCGCGAAAATTGCACGAGCATTAGAGCCGGGTTGTAAACTACAGACTGTATAGTAAAAATTTTCAAGTGTGGGGGGGTGTGAAGTAATTATTATGCCAAATAATGATGTATGAAATTATGTTCACCTTTATTCACTTACAATAGCTGTAAGAATGCCTAATTTGTGGTGAATATTCATTTTGACATTTCGAACAAGCAGAATTAATTTCCTATCTTTTTTATGTTTTGGAATTTCTTATGTATTTTTGTTTTTTCGACTCTTTGATTTTTATTTTTGTGAACTTTGTCGGGACACTTTTTCGATCATAACGCAAAACTTAATCCATTTCAGCCAGTAAAGTAAAATAATTCATACTTTGATTTTGGCTGAAGAAACACAATTTGCATTGATTTGTACACGAAATCATGTTTTTGTCAGCAATTTTGGGAGTTGCATCTGTACAAAAGTCGCGCAGCATAGTACACGGTATGTTCATTTTTTTCGAAATGGTCTATATGATGCGGAATACTTGAAGTAAAATGCCAGTCGAATGGCGGCGGTTTAAAAATATTTTCGCGCTTTGGCGCGTAATCGCGAAATTTGTCGGGGGGGGGGCATTATGGCCCCCCCCCGGTTTATAGGGTTAATACTCAGGCGCGAGTAGAATATTAGCCTAAGTGTACCACATAGTCTCATTTGGGAGGAATGGGGCACGGTGATATCGGTCACTTCGTTCAACTTTTTAACGCACTAATAATTCATTTTGAAATACATTTTTTCAATGGTTTTCTTTAGACCTTTATCAAGACATGGTTAGCATGTCGGGATGAGCGTAGCTCAGATTTTTAACTGTGGTAAATGTTAGCAGTACCTTTGATCTCCCTTTAGAGGTTTAAATATATCAGGAAAGCTATTAATTTCACATCCTCTGTTTGTTGTCTGGTGTTACACAGTATTACGCTGTTTTTGCTGGCATGTAGCTCACATAAAAAGTCGATTTTTGGGCTGGATTTACTTTCAATTTGTGGATATCACTGATAAACTACAAAGCACAAACTTTTAGATAGGAGGACATATTCCGTTATTTTCACATGTACCTCGAAAATTTTGCATTTATCTTTAATTTTTGCATTGCCATCCTTGCACGTACCAGATTCTGATATATTCACGATGTTTACCTGGTCTTTGCAAGGTTGTAAAAATTCCTTTTGGCGTTATGTACATGCATCTGATCAGTTGTTACTAGGAATTCCCTTTGAATCCGATCGTGTTTAGTGAACTTCTAATTGTTACTGGCTCAAAGAAAGGTGATCTTCTTTTTCACTGAGTACAAAATGAATTTAAGGGTAGTAACAGGGACACTGTTAATCATTATGTTAACTCTCCTAAATCATCTTTAAGTAATGATACTCTATTAAAAAGCAGAGTTAAAATTAGTCTTGCCATCTGTTGTAAATGTGGGACTTAGGAGTGGTAGGTACATGAGTGGGCAATGTCAAAAGAATGATCACATGTATATCATTACCTTTTCTTCCTTGCCTGAGGATTGGCCATAAGATGATGTGAAAAAAAGCGTTGTGATGATGCCGGCTGGCCCAAAAGAACTCACGACACCCAGGTGTGATAGTCCACTTCACCGGTCTTAAATGAGTTGGGGAAATCTTGAAGGCACCTGAACATTGATAGAGGAAAAAAAAACAGTACGATTCAACATTCAAAGTAAAATGTTTCTATTCTGCCAATTAAACAAATGCCTGTTGTGAGATGGTTGGCATTCTGCTTTAACCCTTTGGGTGAGACTAAGGAATGAGATATTCTTTTGGCTTGCCATGTTCAGGCCTCTAAGCAGTGAAGCAAACAAATCAGCAATTATGTTGACCTTCAGGGATAATTTTCCTGTATCGCCATTTGCAATTTGCCGTATGCGCTTTTGAATGACTGCAAAACCCAAATTTGCAAATGTTGTATGCAGATTTTTACATTGCAACTGTGTAGAAATTTTATACTGAATTTATTGTGTGAACCTGAAATTTGCTATACAAATTTTGGAAGGTACTTTCCTGGACTTGAATAAAATCTGTGTGCTAAGTACTGACACATGCAAGCTATGACTCATACCACATGGAATCAAAAAGCTGGGTTTGAACGGAAGTTGGGCGTGACGGATGACCTGACCATTTGCTGTGGCAACAGTGCTCTGGTGACGGTATCTCAGAGACAAATAGTTATCGGTTCAGGGTTGCTCAGTTGGTGTTTCAGTTTCAGAAAAGTGTTGTTCTAGCTTAGGTGTTTGGATTAGGTTATTGGGTGGCGGGAGAAAATCATGAATGGGTGGACAGATTTATTTAGTGTTAAAATGCTCCTGAATGAATAATGGATCATACAATGAAATGTAATTTTATGTAGTTGTAATCATCAAACCAGATATTTTCAGAAAGAGATCGAATTACTTATTCCCACCAAGGCTAAAACCTTTGAGATTAAACGTGCAAGTGTTGACAATTTTGGGTTATATGTGGACATGGGCTTCTCTACCATGATCGCAGTTAGCATTTGCCCATGCAGAATTACTAATACTTTGGTCATGCTGGGTAAGTCAGTGCGTGTTATAAACAATGAAAAATCGGAAATCATTAAAGTGTAAATATGAAAGTGATTGGGTGGTAGTCCTGAAATTTGGATTTTAGAATTTGTCTTAGAGTCAGTAAATTTTATGCGAGGATTCTGATGTTGGAATATTCTGTAGATCAATAGTGATTCATTTTATGAAGACTGTCAATTGGTAGTTTTGGTGGAAGTACAAATTGTTTGCTGTAGGCCTTTTCTATGGAATTTCTATTCTTCAGTGGCAAAGAGATTCAGCGACTTCGTATGTTCACTGATGATTTTCCTTAAGTAGAAAGCTCAAATTCAAGACAATCTCTCCAAGCCAGGAGATAACACTCTTCTCGGTATATAGACTGCGTATTCTCTTTCAACCGATTTTAGTACTACAAGCATTGTTTTATTTTCCTCCCAATCATTGCATGCCCTTGATATAACCATGCCCACTACTGCGCAATTGAGTTAAACTTCGGAAACATTGTACAAACCTGTTTCCCGCCAGTTTGGCCCTTCAGGATAGAGGTCATACCTGCCAACGAGTTAAACAACACCCCTATTACATAGCTGAGGACAGGTAATGTTGGAGATGCAGTAACACTGACAAACAGACATTTCGTTAACCCTCTCTGCCGTTAGATTCTTCGCCTGGATCACAATTCTACTTGTCATTGCTATAATGTATGGGTCGTAGATCAATGGAGAAGTGTATGGAAATTGTAAGAACAAAGGTATTCATTTGTTTGCAACATTTCTCGTGACTGGTACAAGTAAAATCTAAACTTTTATGAATATTTCACAACATAAATACCTACAACACAGTCGTAAGACCAGTGAAGACATGTTTTCTTCAGAATTGTAATTATTCACAGCGTTGTATTTAAGTTGTACCCTTTTATTTCAATTTGCCTTACTATCCACCTTATAAGACTACACTTTTTTTTTTACAAAAGAACTGATAGTGTTAAGATATTAGTTGCAACTCTTTGAATGGAATTTTATGTTGAATGAATCACTCCCCCCCCCCCCAAAAACAAGAAAGAATCAAAACATAAAGTTCAGTCTTGTAGATAGAAGATACAATTTTAAATAAATATCACTTCATATCATGTACCAACAAATGATGATATGTACTTCAGGGCAACTATCTCATAATTTTAGGATTATTCATTGCTTGTATGGAGAAAAATGGTGTTTTCGTGTTGCGTTGTGATTAATGGCTGTACTTTTAACTAGGTGAAGTTGGTTATTTTTCAAACCATGAATGCAACGGTATTGGTGTCGTGAATGTACGGCGACTAAATATTTGTTGTCGGAAAAAGTTAAACAAATAAATTAATTTAAGAGAAATCAAATTTTCATCACATACATTATTTATACGTTTACCTGATGCAGGGATTCAACTGTGATAACATGTTAGAAATTCTAACACAGTGGACATACCAATCACGGGAATTGGCCTGCTAGTAGAATTGTCTTATCCGCAGAACACAGATCTAAACAGGACCTTTGCATAGATATTGATTCACATAGAATGTAGTAACCACCTGTTAGTGGATCAGAAAAGAAGGGATAGAAAGCAGTTTGTTTAAGTATACCTAGTACCATAAGGAGTAACTGCTTCTGAGGTAGTTGTCGACCTTCAATAGCTAATAATTTTACCATAATTAATGGTTTAAGAGTGTTGTATATCAGAATTAAAGATGAGTTGTACGCCCTAATATTGTCTTGGTGATCAGATAAGGGGTAAGTTGTTGACCCAAACTGCACCCAGTGCACATTTACAGTTTAAGTTCTCTTGTAAAATGTGGTTTCCCATGTTGTGTGATGCATTTGCATCGTTTTTTTTACCACAGGCTAGATCTAGATCTTTTTTCTTTAGAATATTCTTTCCTTAATTTTTGCAGGTCTGTTTTCCTTCCCCAAAGTCAAAGAACTCCAGGTCATCTTCTTCTGTCGTTAAAGACAGATCGATTTGCATGCCAGAAAATGGCAAAATGAATGAATCAGCTCTATTGTTCACAATTGTTAATGATTCGTTTATTAACCTCTGGTCATAGAACTTTGAGGTAGAATAGTAGCTATTTGTTAAAATCTGGACATTTAACTTAAGATTTACACAGTGCGTACATGCACGGGCTGTTCCTCGATTAATTACGAATTGTTCAGATCAGCAGTAGCTTGAAGGTTCGTCAACGGAGTTTAGCCTTTGACCAATCAGTGTGCCTCAGTGGCATGCGAAGTTATGACACTACCTGTGATCCGCATTTGTCAGCATAATTTTAACTCACCGGAGAACATATTCTGGTAGCTATCGTTATTTAGTTTTTCCTCATAACCAACAGATGTTAAAGACGTACATGTACAGTGTACGGATCTCCAACTTTCAACCACCATTAGGAAGTGATGGACTTGCTATAATCCTGGATATCATCATTTTTAAAGGTAGTGACCTTTTGGAAGGAAGATGTAGCAGCACTTAACAGTGAATAAGTTAGGACAGATTTTGGGTTTTGCTAACCAGTGGCGCGTAGCTCCGATTTTTTTCAGCGTGTGGGTTGGGGGGGGGGGGGTTGGCCTTGAAATTATGTGGAGGGCACCAATCCCAGTGCTCAATTTTTTCCTCGGTCACGCCGTGCCGAAACTCGCTCAGAGGGGTGGGTTGGTGTGCACGAAAAAAAATGTCGCTAAATCCCAGGGTCCAAATATTTTTATTTGTGTGAAAGAAAAAAATTTCTCGGAATCCCCAGGCCCAAAATTTATTCTTATTTTTTTTTTCTCCAATCCTGCCGTCATAAATTTTTCACTGGTATAAACTTTTGTGGGGGGGGGGGGGGACTTGCCCCTCCTCCTTGGAGCTGACCGTAACGTCAACGTGATGCAGCCGCCTACTTGACGTGTAGTTAGCTCGGCCGGGTAATGTCGCACTTCTTATCGATCATAGCACCTTCCGTATATAGCTGTTTTGGCAGGTTTTTCGATGGGGAAGAAACAATTGCAAGAAAAATCAGCCAATGGCAGTGTCCCATAGTGTCCATGGTGTCACACACCTCGATTTAGGCTGTCTTCTATTCACCATGTACTGCTAGACCGATGTTTCCATCGTTTTATTCCGGGCTTCTCATTTTTAACAATTACGAACATCATGCAGACTGATGATGTCCTATTTGTTTAAAAATGAGAAGCCGCCGAATAAAGCACGGATTAATCAGTTCTAACGTTGACTTCATTCTCACAAGTATCACAATGTCATTTTTTGCTTAACTGTATCCTGTTATTTGCGGCTACATCTTTCCTTTAAGGATGACTAGATTTCTGACATACATGAATGGACCTAAGCAATACAAAGGTATACTAGTACGTTAGCAACGATGTAGCTCTAGATTTGTTCCTAGAGACGTTCAGATCTAAACTTTATTCCTCAGAATATGTTTGCATTTGCGGAGAAAACATTGGGCGTTAATTTTTAACTATTGAATTGCGTGTAGTACAGTGACAGTCTCATGTTAGTTATTACCATTTAATTTCAAATGTCAGGAGAAAATTCCAGTCTTTACAACATCATTTAATTCTAAGTTTAGCTAGCTCTAACGTTGTGTTTGAAAAATATATTTAGTTGGTGTTACTTACCGTTTGGACATGGATACTCTTCACAATTTGATCGGATTCTTTTTCCAATATTTTCGTATACCAGCAGTCTTTCAGCAAATTGGCAAAATATTGTATTCTTGTTGTGCAGATAATCCCACGAGCACAAACTGGGTGATTCATACAAGCCCAGAACCAATGTCAAGAACACAAGATCCGATACTACTTTTCCCCACTACATTTGTTTCTCGTCTATAGTTGCAGTATAGATTCTACCTTCAGTCCCACACGGTGATTTTTGGTATTGTACGAAGTATAGATCTACTCGGTAAATAGCAATGAATCTTAAAAGATTACCACAGACGATTCCTGTGCACGATTACACGCGCCAATACGGCCACGTACCATACAGTTTTTTTTATTGAGACGTCGCTTATGCCTATGCAACTCGGAAACAAGGAAAGTTACTTCTGAAAATTGTCACAAAAGCTGTTTATTGCGTTAACTGAATAAAATCCAAGCGATAACCACAGAATAAAATAGAACATAACAGAAAACGAAGGAGAAGAGAAAATAGAGAAGAAAAAAGAGTAAGATTCGAAAAACACAGGAAAGAGAAAAAGGTAAAAAGTAGAGACAATAACGACGAAAAGGCGCACCGCAGGAAAATGAAGGAAAAGGAGAAGACTTAGGAAGACAGATATAAATGACATGATATATTAGAGAATAAAGATTCATTTCCTTTTTTCTTCTCCTGTTTCTATTTTTCTCGTTGGTCTGTTTCCAAGAAAGGAAACCGAGGAGCAAGAATTTTTAGAAGAAAAGAAGGGAACAAAATAAGCCCATGGTATACTTTTAGGTAAATGGTAAAAAGGAAATTCTTTGGCAATTATATTTGTTTGTAAACCTCAATGCTGAATTGCTTGTTCGCCAAAACAAAAACTCGTCTCTCTTTCTTTCTTTTTGACTTACTCAAAAGTAATTATTTTATTTTTAATTATTTATTTATTTATTAAAACATACTTATACAGGATGACAGATCAGCAATTACAAATGTTTTTCATCAAGGTCCTGTATATAAGTCGATACAAAAATTGACAAGGTCAGGAAACCATGGAACAATGACTGTCGGGGGACCCCGACATTACGACAGGTAATTTCCACGTTAATGTCTCCTCTGTATTAACATCCTAATTTGGTCACTATTAAACATTTCAAATTAGGGTTATGTTACTGTTCTGATGTCGGGTGACAATTAGAATACTTAATAATTATTGACCAAAATTTTTGATCGACCACAAACATATACTTGTGCTTTATCTTCGTTTTCTTTTCCTTTTTTAAATATTTTTTTCCTGTACCCCAATTTGTTAACCTTTCTTCTCTCCTTGTCCTCGCTATGCATGCCTGCCAAAATTCCAATCTATGCGCACTGATCTTGGTGATAACCTTCTTAAATTTTCTGTTCTACGCCACATTTGATGAAAAGAACGACCATCTAAGACTAGTGTCTCACCCCAAAGTCCCTGTGTGTGAACACCATGCACAGACACAGACACACCCAACACCACACACACACACACACAACACACACCACACAGACACGCACACACCACACCACACAGCACCACACACACAACCACAACACACACACACACACATCACCACAACACCCACACACACACCACCACAACACCACAACACCACACACACACACACACACCACACCACCAACACACACAGTCCTATACACATTTTCCACCATGCGAATTATCTCTAGGG
>JZLH01S0241549.1:70775-91834 GCA_001188425.1 Eucidaris tribuloides | reverse complement strand
GGTCAACTTGAATGCTTGAAAAGTTTTCACTTTTTTAAAGCACTAAATCATCATTATGAAATACAATTTTTTCAGGGCTTTATTTTTAGACCTTATCAATGACACTTAGAGAATGGAGGATTACATAGCTCACATTTTTCTTGAACTGTGGTCATTGTTAGTCTACATGTATGGCTTATTATTTTTTTCTATTTTGTTAGAATTTTTGAAAGTTTTTGCTATCTGCTAAGTGCTAACCTATTCAAAAGATAAATATGATTGAAATAGATTACTAAACTTTATCAATGCAGGGGGAGGGGACTTTAAAGTCACACTTTCCACTTTTTAATGAAACTATGTATCCTCGGAGCATTTTTTCCCCCAGCACAAGAGTATTATTATTTCACCTTCCATGTTTTCATGCCCCCCCCCCCCCCAAAAAAAAATGTTACACGAAATCTCCACTCCTGAATCCAGGGCAAAAAATAAAATTTTATTTTGGGGGGCTACTTTCAAGCCAGATTTAGTGATTTTATGGAGCTATTGTTAATTTGGGGGGCTAAATTGCTCTCAGTCCCAGTGTATTTCCTACACTGCATATACTGACCTGCCTCTCCCCTGTTGGAAGGCTTCTGATACATAGCATTGAGGGGAAATCTTGGATCTCCCGGTATGTCGAAATTGACGACGGCTAGGGTGGCCATTTCTTTGGTGGCTTCATTCTTGGAAGGGCACTACAAAAATCAAAGAAAATTACACCAAATTGCAAATAAATGAACATGACAAATATGTAAACTATTCAGAATAGAATAATGACTTCTGGAAAATAATTGGTCAAATAAAAAATTAAATAATGTTGTTCTTGCTTTAGATATGGCCATGCGTCGTGAAGTGGGGCCCGTTGCATTTCATTGGCAAATTTTGAGTATCGCACGACATTCTGGACTTAAACCTCTATAACTTTGAAAATATACACGCAAACATAGTAAAAGTATATATTTTCTGAAAGGAAATAGTCTCATCTTTCCAATTATGGTAACTAAATTGAAGTACGGTTAGGTCTAAAGGAAATATGAATCAAAATATTCAAAAAAGTGGAGTTAAAAAGTAGGGTCATTTCAAAGTGGCCTCACATCTACATCAAAGCACCAATCCCCAAAACAAGCACATTTTTGTAAAGTACAGATAATTTCCAATCCAACAAGACCAAACTCACAATGATACTCCTAGTAGAACTATTTTTATGACTTTGGGAGCAACGGATATTAAAATTTGCATTAAAAATGTGGAAATATTACAGTGTACAATGTACATAAATTCATAAAGCACACAGTCAACTTGGAGGCCTTATTATTGTATATGTTAAAGTGATAGGCTAACATTGTGGAGCTTCAATTTAAAAAATTGTCAAACTTTGATATCTGAGCTACATAGTAGTGTTAAAATGGACAAATAAACACCCTAGAATACAAAAGTTTGGAAAGTTACACTGCCAATGGCAAGTTATGCATGAATAAACAATTGTGTCCCAATGCAATCTCTATGGCCCAATTTGCTCCACTCCTACCATCATGTACTTAATTATTCATAATTTTTTTAATTGAACTGTGATAAATTAAAACTTGAACTCACTGGAAGGAGTAATGAATAAGCTTCAATTTGATATATAGTTCAGTGATATTAGTGATTGTTAAGATACAGAAAAAGCAAAATGAACCTTGGCCGTATATTCTCCCATAGACTTAACATGGCACCGTCTCCCAATCTCCATCTCCCAATTTGCTCCACCCCCCACTATCGTGTACTTAATCACTCTAAATTTTCTTAATTGAACTCTGATGAAATGAAACTTCGTGTCATCTTAAAGCTTAATAAATTTGCTTTAAAATGAGTGGTAACTTGGAAGAATTGAATCACATTTAGGTTCTCTGTTACAAACATGTCAAATTTCACTAAAATATGAAACGGCTACACCCTAGACCAGGCCCAAATTCATGACGCATGGTCATACCAGTACAAGGGGTGCATCATAGTTTTATTGTTAATGTTTATCAAATAGCATTTCAATGAAAACACTGACTGTTCAACACTTAAATACAGTGTAACTGTACATACATGTAGAAAAGCTGAAATTTTCTATGAAATCATAGGGTCTATTTGGAAAAAAAAATCATGTTATTGGGTAGACATATTGTAAGCAATATTTATGAAATTACATTTCAATGAATATACTCACGGACGTATAAATGTACAGGTAGTGTAGTGAATTGAATGAATTCCCTACAAAGTATACAAAGTAATCTTTTGACCCCATGATAAAATCAACCCTTTTGTTTATGGTGATACATATTTATTGTATTGGCCTATTCATGAAAATCCATTTACCGATTTCATGGGATATTGCAGTATATATTGACTTACCTTTTGTATTTTCTTGAGACACTCTGTGATATATAATGTTAGGTAAATTAGGACTCTGTCAGCTGGAGTCTGTGTAGGAGTAGAAACAACATTTTTAACACTAAAGTTTGGATTGCAATTGCTTGAAAAAAATCTGACTATGAAGTAGAACGGGGTGGGGTGGGGTGGGGTAGGGGTGGAGTAGCAATGGTGGTAGGGATAAGGATAGGGCTATGGGATGAGGTGCTGATTGGGAGGTATTTAACCCACTGGGGATGACGGGCTTGTAATGAAGCCTAGAAAATATGACAAACTTTTCAGTCAGACAAAAGATAAACAATGGAGTATTATTGCCTGTTGCTTCTGTCCCACAAAGCAGGGCTCGACACTAGCACTTGCCCACTTGCCCAGGGCGAGTAAAATTTCATGTTGGGCAAGGAAAAACTCTAAATGCTAAAATTTACTTGCCCAGTTGGGCAAGTAAAATTTTGACATGAAATGAGCAAATCATGTCCAAAAATCTTTCCCAAAACGAACAAAATACCAAACGTATACTGAATTCCATCATTATTTTGTTTCTTGTACTTAATTTAATGACTCTGTAAATTCATATAGCAGTTTTGCAACCCCAGAATTACTGTAAAATAAATGTCCAATTGCTATAAAAGGGCTTTATTGGTTAAAAATTATTGTAAGATAATTTCTAATGTGTTTGCGTATTGTTTATTTTCGGGCAAGTAACTTTTTCTTCGGGCAAGTAAACATTTGAAAGTGATAATTTTGTTTGCCCAAACGGCAAGAAGGAAAAAATGTTGAAGTGGAGCCCCGCATAAAGTACACATTTTTTACCAGTATAAATAAGCAATTATATATTCTGTGTTGACTGTTTTTTTTACAAGAAAACATACATGTACTCTTCTGGATTGGGTTTATATTCCTAACATGGTCAATTGAGACAACCTTGTGTCATCTCTCACAAAACAATAATAGAAGCAAGCCCAAAGGGTCAATTTTAAGACACTATGTAACATTGTGGAAGCCCCATTTAAAAAAAATTGTCAAACTTTGGCATCTGAGACATACCATAGTGTTTGAATGGACAAATAAATACCCTACAACACAAAACTTAAGACTGTTATACTGTCACTAGCAAAATATGTACAGATAAAACTCATGAAATATTGTCAGCTAACAAAATTCTGCAAAACAGCAGTCTATGGGGGAAATTTAATGGTCGCTCAATGATTTTCACTTTTCAAAAGGAAATAATGATTGTTTTGAACTGCAATTTTTTAGGGCTTCATACTTAGATCTTATCAGAGGCACTGCTAGCATGGGGAATCATGTACCTCAGATTTTATTAAAACTGGAAACATTGTTATAATATGATGCCTTTAAGAATAAAACCCAGGACTCACCAGGAACATATGGTAGAAGATCGTAAAGGAAATCAACTTGCAAAACAATTCTCGCTATCGACAATTCATCATTCACCAGCATTTAGCAGTAGAGGGCGGGCTGTCCAAGAGAATTTGGGCCCCTGCAAACTTCCGGTTTTATATACAAAAGTCATTAACACAGGTTGAGAATTGAAAAGTCCCGTATAAATGACTGGTTTAAAATTTGTGGCATATACCCAACAAATTTTGATGGTACCTGTAAAGGTCACATGAAATCATAACGCAAATTTGTGACACTCTGACCTTATTTAGTAAAATTGTGAATTCGGCAGACACCTCTGTGTATTATCTATGGAAGCTGGAAATGAGTTGGTCACACAAGTCGAAACACCGGGAAAACTCATTCAAGGACCCTTGAATCCCCACCCCTAAGGATCATTCCTGCCAAGCTTGGGCTTAATTCAATCATGCATTTTAAAGAAGAAGATCAAAATGTGTAAAAGTTTATGCATGACTAATGACAAACGACGAACAACGCACAACGAATGACGAACAACAGACAAAAAGCGATCACAGTAGCTCACTTGAGCCTTACTTGAGCCTTAGACTCTGGTGAGCTAATTAAGAGTTAACTAATATAAAGTTGCATACCTTGATTTCATAATTCTTGAAAAATACATTGGCCTTGAAGAACTGCAATGCTTCATCAATGATATCAACTTCATCAGCTGGAAAGGAAACCAGAATCATCAGAATGTAACAGTTTTATTAGAACTTTTCCATTTTAACTGAATGATTTCACTTCAATATCTGAAATACACTTCACGAGGACAGTATATGCACCACCAGTATTTTTTCCATACATAAATTACTCCATGCAGATGCCCATTATTCTCATTACAATTTACAGTAATTGTTCCAATCATATTCCTATTTTCAGAATTTATAGAATTAATACCATACAAATGCCTATTATAAAGCAACCATAAAGCTATACTACTGCAATTGCCCATATATGTGATACATGTCATACAACAGTCAGTCAAAATATAACTTCCATTGACAATGGAAGTAATATTTTGGCTGACTATTGTATGACATGTATCACATATATGGGCAATTCCACGGTTACTCATGTTACATTTGAAAGCAAATTGACTCACTTGTTGATCTCTTGCAATCTTTTTAATGGTAGATAGCTAACAGTCTTTATACCATCACAAAGTTTACATATTGTTTCTGATTTGTACAGAATAAAAGTTTGAGAAATTAAACTGAACTTCATGAAAATCATTGAAATGTCTCGGTTACTCACGTTACAGAATTTGGACATGCATAAAATGTAAAGAGGACTTAATTGAAAGAATTCCTTATGTGGAGCTCTCATTCAAAAAGTTGAACCCTTATCAAAGCACTCTCATAGAGAGTCACAAACTGACTGTATGCAAAATGTAGTGGGTTACCCTGTTGTTGTATAAATTATAAGAACATTGGTTACTCACGTTACGGTTACTCACATTACATTTTGTCCAAAGACATATTTTCTTGCGTTATCTTCACATAAATAGATTTTCATTGGAAATCAATACATTTATCAATGCATAATTATATGGTTTACACTATTTCATGGAAAAAAACTTGAGAAAAAAATGATAATTTTTCATAAAACCTAGATTTATTCACAATATGTGGCCTAGTCCCACATGTGGCATATTGTGTATGGTTGCCGATTCTCTTAGAAGGCAGCATTACAGAAGCAAAATTTGGGGTAGAAATGATGACCCCCCCTCCCCCCCCCCCCACTTGTTTCTTCATAAATCATACCCAATCAAACCAATAAAATGTAACATGAGTTAAGATAAAGCCAATTTATATAGTGCTTGGTTTGTCTACCAACCTGTGGAATTGCCCATATAATAAAATTTATTTAACCTGCTGGAGACTAAGAATGAGATATCTTGGACTGGAGTCTATCGAAAGTATGTGCAGTGTTATTGAAATCAAATCGTCTCAATTAAATAACTTTCAACTAGATACATGTATAAATCTTTAATTGGGGAGTTGTTTCCCCATAATTACGAGTCAGTTATACTGTACATACACATTGAACTTACATCCTGGAGGGGCAGGACCCCTATACTTTGTTCTTACTGGTAGCAGAGCCATGTTAGCAATGTTGGTTGGAGCTGAAAGGGATGAATGATATGCCTGCAGTGGAAGAGAAAGTAACAGAAAGAGGACACAATGAATTAGAGGGATGGAGTCGAGGCCGACTGTTCCGAGTCATGAGGCCACAGGAAATATATTGTTCCCATACACTTTGTACACATGACTCGGTCCGAGGCCAAGGCGAAGGCCGGCAAAATTTGGCCTCAAGGCCGTCCTCGACTCCATCTCTGATGAATTGCACTGGTTTGTAATGTAATACTGGTAGTAGGCCTGAGTCATTACGTTTTTTTTAATGAAACATTTTAAACTCTTCCTCAAAATGTTGGAAACATTTAACTGTAGTTGTGATTTGTGGGTTCTCATAATGAGTATAACAATAAAGTACACTGGAAACCAGTTGAGTAAGTTTTAGTTAGATGTTTATTGTCCACAGGGGTGCAAATCCATTTTTAAATAATTGGAGCATATGGTGCGCGCACGTACGAGCGCGTTTTTTTTCGCGTGCACCCCTTTCCCGACCAAATACTGTTGTTTTTTCGATGGATTTGGATTTCTGACTGAATTCTCCATCAATTACAACCCTTTCCCGACCACTAGGACCCAAAATATTGCTTACAAGTCCAAAAAACGTAAATGCACGCGCATTGCGCGCGTAGTGAATGATGGGCATTTTTTAATCACTCATAACTCTCTAGAATTAACGGTGACCCCTACTTTTTATTGCTTATTATGAATTTATGATAGACTATTATGCGTAGATAGCATTTCCCCATTTCAGGCATTGCTTTCTATGCCAAAGTGCTCTGACGTCATCTATGACGTCACAAAGAAAAATTGTATTTCGGGCATATCTCATGACTGGAGTCGAGTAACATAACCAAACCTGGTACACAGTAACTTCAGGTCAAAGGTCATCATGTGTGCATATCATATGCGTGTGGGCGTCACGACGAACGCGTACGTCAAATTTTCAATTGATGTTTGATAGACAATTTTAGGTGATGAGGGACATATTTCATAATGCAATGATAATTGATATACATTGTTTGTCACATTTTCTTTAAATTTAATGATCGGAGCGGTTACGTGGATCACCAATTTGTCTAAGTGACAAATTAAAATCTAGTTTTGAACTTATGCCTATGGCATGACATGCTATTATAATGTCCGTTATGGTGACGCCATGCATGTAATTATCGCCTCGCAGTGATAAAGTATTTCCTTCTGTCAAAATGAACACATATGACATGTCAATTACTATTATAATAATGAGCTGGTATATAAATCATCCAATCAATCAAAACAAAAATCCTTAACGGTAAGGACAGGGAAAATTTTTCACACCATCGCAAGGTCGTCTGTACCACCCACAAGTCTTTCAGCCATTGGCCATACACACTCATGTTTGTGCATGCAATGCAACAAAATGGCTGACTTGCACTCGACTTTTTCAGCACATTTTGTATTTATCCAAACATTATCACAGTCTGCACAGCAGGGTTGGCATATTTCCCACTTTTTGTCATATTTCCCGGACACTGTCCGATATAAAATTACCTTCTCGTGTACAAAGTCAATGGGAGAAATTTATATTTCCCGGACGATTGGGTGGGAAATAAGATTCTGACCGGGAAATATGCCAACCCTGCTGCACAGCGCCTGCTTCACGATTAGATGGACTGACCACCGAGGGGCAAATAAGTTCTTTATAACTTATGCCTACTTTCAAAGTATTTAATCCAAGGTATTTATTTAAAATGCACAAACAACCAAATTTCAATTATCATAAACCAGAAAAGGTACTGGCAATATTAGATTAAACAAATAAGGTGAATACGTGTATTATGAATGGGCCCGTGAATGGATTATTTCGCAGTGGCTATTGCCCTGCGGGGGGGGGGGGGGGGGGGGGGGGGGGGGGGGGGGGGGGGGGGGGGGGGGGGGGGGGGGGGGGGCGGGGGGGGGGGAGGGTACTCATGTTTATTTGGGTATATGGGGATTTGCGTGGGACAGGCTGATTTTTCAAGAAATCGTTAGACATGGGTCCCCTTTTCATCAAAAAGATCCTTAGACATGGGTCCAATTTTTCTAATTTTCAAATTTTTGGCGCGCTTTGAGCGCAAATATGCTATTTTCAAGTTTTGGGTGGCAAAAGGACCCTTAGAAGTGGACATGGGTTCGGAGTTCTTAGCGGCACATCCCCGTCTGACTATAATCTGAGTACCCCCCCCCCCCACCAGGGGGCTATTCTTTATATGTTATGCGCACTTAACAATTTCGCCATAGGGTTTGCACAGCGTTTGCACTGCATAGTCCCGCACGCAAGTTGCACTGACATAGTACGTGCGGCGACCTAGTAGAATCTACAAACCGGGGGTTCCACAATACAACATTGTGGAAGCCCCATTAAAAATTGTCAAATTTTGCTATCTGTCATATCTGACAGTGTTTGAATGGACAAATTTAGAACACAAAATTTCAGACAGTTATGCTGTCAAAAGCAAAATATGTACAGATAAAATCGGTACATGAATATTTGTCAGCTGACGAAAAATCTGCAACATAGCAGTCTACTGGGGGAAACCTGGAATGGTAGCTCAATGATTTTCACTTTTAAAAAATCCTATAATAGACCGATTGCAATGTGTAAGCAGTAGGCAGTTAATACTGAATAACAAAGTTGCGTTCCTCAAAACTTGCATAAGTGTCAATTAAAGGCACCGTATAACGTTTCCAGTTTAAAAGATCTGAGCTACAAGATTCTCTATGCTATAAGGTCTAAAAGTGAAACCCTGAAAAAATTGCAGTTCAAAACGATCATTATGTGCTTTAAAAATTGAATGAAATGAACAGTTAATGAAGAACATGATAAAATATTTTCATTGTTTGATTTGCCACCTAACATAACCTCAAAAAGTTTAATGCAAAACATGCCTACAAGTCAATATGATAGCATAGCTATAAACTGCACAAAGGATCGAGAAACAATTTTTAAATGGAAAAACAAAACAAAAAATTCCATGAGTACATTTGCCTGAGGTACTGAAATACAGATCAGACAAAAATATCATTTTGTTAACAATCTTATTTCATTCTCTTTATTCATTCATGATGTCTTTACAAAAAAAATTCTTGCATTCTTTCTCCCTTTTTTCTTTTGTCTACCTTTCATTCATTTTTTCCTTCTTTCTTCTTATTCCTGTTTATTAGTAATCCTTTGTTTTATTCTTTAATTTTCTCTTTCTTACTTTCATTTTTCTACCTTTTGTACATTCTTCGTTCTCCTTTTTCTTTCTTTCTGCCTCTTTCTTATGTCTTTCTTCCCTTTCTTCTTTTCTTTATTTTATCCTTTCTTTTTCTTTTTTCTTCCTTACTATTTTCAATTTATTTCTTTCCTTCTATCTTTCTTTCTAAATCTCTTCATTCCTGATGTCTTTTTTCATTCTTCCTTCTATCCTTTTTCCTTTCTCTTCCTGCTAAGTATCTTGATTTCTTTTGTTTTTCTGTCTTCTTTTTCTATTTTTCTTTATTGTTCAGTCCTCTTTCATTTTTACTCTTATTCTGTTTCTTTCTTTTGAATTTCCATTCTTTGATTCTTTCCATTCAAATCTCTCCATTTCCTTTTTCTTTTTCTTTTTGCATCTTTATTCCTTGCTTCCTTTCTTTCTTTTGTTCTCTACCTCCATGTTCAATTTTTAGAGGAACAACCAGAATATATTGCGTATTGCTACTGTTGGTAGTCCTTAGATATGAGTATCTGTGCTGAAACTACGTGTGAATGCTTTCTGAACGCCCTACATGCAACAAAATTGAAGTGTTGTAACTTACATGTACAACAATAACAATTTTATGCAGAATCATTATTTTAGTTGCTGGTCTTGGACTGGTCTTGGCCGATAAATCCGAGACCAGAGCTTAGATTCGAGACCAAGAGCAAGAGCAAGACCAAGACCATAGAGTTCGAGACCGAGACCAAGACCAAGACCAGTCTCTAGACCTCCAACACTGACAAAGTGGCGACTATACCAATACGGACGTTAGACCCTGCCAGCTGCATCATAAAAAAAAATAATAAAAAAAAATAAAAAAAATCTGGCTGAATCTGTGTGATTGAATGTGATTTGCTCATGATCGAGACTAAAAAACGTTAAAACAAATTTGTACACGTTCACTTAATCCACTAAAGGAGACATAAAACACTTGGGTACAAATACAGAAAGATTTGGCCTTTGGCTTAGAATAATTATTTACTGGGCTACTGTACGTTATCATTGTTTTTTAATATCAAGAGATGTCAAATGTGCAATGGCAATGCATTTGCAGAATTCGTTACAACTTGCAGCTGTACGTGTGGGACTACGCACATTTTACAATGGCGCAAGAATGAGGAAAATTGCATGAATAATTACTATTCATCAGATAAAAATGATCTACTTTAGTTCCTGACATACTTACCGGCATTTTGTTTTCCTTTCCGTGAGCTTCTGAGTTAGAACTGATGAGGAAAAGGACACCGTAAAGAAAAAATGGGTGGTCCGAAACTTCCGCGTTACTGCCACTTCCGCACCGCCAGCTTAATTACGCGCGTACTTGACGCGCGTGCATTTTGTTGTTGATTTTATCATGGAGCTATACCCATTAATAATCCAATTACTCTGATTTTATCATGGACCTTATAGTCTACGTAGTAGGTCCATGATTTTATTGGCGTTTTGTAGCTAGTGTACTGCACACAGACTACACATATAGGCTTTACACCGCGCATGCCTAATATGAAATAAAAAATGAAAGAAAACCAATAGGTCATTGACTGACTAGAACAGTAGGCCTACTCAGTAGAATACTTAAAAAATATTTTTAATCGTGGAACAGACATGACGAATGTTTTGTAACTTTCACTGAAAATGAAAAGAAACATTTCATTTGGGGGGGGGGGGGCGAATTATATCCTACACAAAATAGGCCTATACTCTTAAAAAAAAAAAAGCCGGGGGTTGGTCGATATCTTGAATTGAATTTATTTCCCACTTTTGTATCGTGCAATACAAGGATTCATTACAAATAAATATTATATAGGCCTAATATACAATACATATTTAATGTGAAAATATGTGGGTCAGTGCTTTGAATTTATTTCTGCATTTTTAGGTTTGGTTACGGTGGTTGCACTTTTTAGATACTCTCATTTATTAATGTATTTAAACTCGCACGTTCTAAAACGCTTGCAATTTTTTGAGAAAATGATGAAAGTAAAACGGTCAGCCCTCCATTTTGCCATAATGATAGTACCTGCTCTCCACTGGAGAGCTCTCCAATAATTAAAAACAGATCACAATTTGTCACTGTAAACATCTTTCTGCAGGTGTAATGTTGTTTCCCTATATATCTGCAACAGAATACTTTGTTATTCAAGTTAAATATTTCGAAACAAACCAAAAGAAGGAGAACTTAACCAGAGTAACTTGTAATATATCCCAGGTAGCACATTATGTTTTCGTAACATTTCCAAAAGGTTCCAGAAATGTTTTCCGAATAATGTTTTCTATAACGTTTTCATAACATTAATACAATATTATAATCCTCATGTTTAACATTGTTATAGGATAATGTTTACTGCAAAATGTTTTAATGGTCGGTTTTAAAAACATTTTTCAAACATTGTAATATCGTTTTCAAGAAAGCAAAAAACATCTCAATAACATTTTTTAGAATATTATTGTTAAACTTTACATACGAATGCTATCTTGATCATCACCAGACCATACATTTTAACATTTAAAAATTGTTTTCATAAGTTTTAGCTAACATTATTATGATATTTTTGTTTTTGTGCTACTGTGGGTCATACATTGTGTCCGACCGAGAAATTGGTCAAAACGACCATAATTAGAATTAGTTTTAATGAGGTTATTTGGAGTCTTGGACCAAAAGTCAATTTAATATCCGGGTCGGACACATCCACCAATAGCCCAAGGATATATCATATTCCTTTTCATCTGAAGTAACTCGGGGGGGAGGGGGGGGGGGGCGGGGGTGACATATTTATATGTGCCGAGGTTTTTTTTTTTCTTTTTACAAATTGTACTGATTCTTTTTTAACAATCCCTCACTCTGCAGTATTCCGATGCAGCACAATTTCATTCTGTTATATCGAGCCTGCCTATTTGCATGCGTGTGTCAGGCAGCCATTCCACTCCATCAGAGATGATCTGCTTTCAGTGCCCGTTCCATGCATGATGCAGAGCCACTCCTTCTCCTATACAGGGTGGCCCAGAAAGAATGCTACGAGTATGAACGCTAATTTCTTCATCATTATCGGCAAAATGTCATTAATTTTTATTTCGTTGGTTAGAACATTCTTTTTCCAATAAAATGAAACCAAGATCATTGATTTTAAGTTAGGCGTTTTGATTCTAGGGTCATTTTTCGGAGGCAATGCAATTTCCCAAATTTGCCAATTTTTCAACAGCGGCGGTCATCGGAACGTCGAGATATTCTGGCGTCTCAGCTCAAGTTAGCCATATCGGACGAACCGCGATGACAAAGGGCTGGAATGCCCTCGCTTCCATAAGGAAGACGATGCGAGCTATGTCTCCATTGTCATCGCGGTTTGTCCGGTATGGCAAGCTGAGACGCCAGAATATCTCGGCGTTCCGATGAACGCCGCTGTTGAAAAATTGGCAAATTTGGGAAATTGCATTGCCTCCGAAAAATGGCCCTAGAATCAAAACGCCTTACTTACTCAAAATCAAAGATCTTGGTATCATTTTATTGGAAAAAAATGTTCTAACCAACGAAATAAAAATTAATGACATTTTGCCGATAATGATGAAGAAATTAGCGATCATACTTGTAGCATTCTTTCTGGGCCACCCTGTATAAGGAATATAAGCCCGTGATAGATCGAACTTTGAACAGAATAGAAGATTTGTGAACGGGGTTGTACAAAGGACAAGGCAAACGGGGACGTCGATACAGTGTTCGAGTAAGAAAATGATTTTTTTCGACGCGCTTCGCGTGCAAAATTAATATATCTAAAATGGTGTTAACATGAACATAGACACATGTTTTTTTTTTTTTCAATCTTCTTTGTATTATTAAGCGGGGGACCCGGGGGCACAAAAATGTGATTTTCTGAATGACATAAAAAAACAGTATAAAATGGCAAATTCATAAATGTAATGCAGGGGTATAGGGGATGGGTGTCACGAGGTGGGGTACAGATTTCAGGGGGAAAATACATGTATTTTTTCGTCAGTATAGGCCTAATATTCTTTTCCTCAATTGTTGGTTGATATCATTCTTCTACTTGAATCCATTCTATAGCCCTATGTAATTATGTATAGAAGATTCCAGAAAAAAAGCTGCATTCCTGCTGCCTGTGTGTGTGTGTGTGTGTGTGTGTGTGTGTGTTTATTATGAATATGTTTGCGTGAATATGTGAGCCATCACGGTAATGTTTTTTATGAGTAATACCCCATTGCATGCGGCGTACGTGTCTCTGTCTGCATGTGCACGTGTATGTGTGTGGGTAAGATGGGTTGTGTTTGTATGTGTGTGTGTGTGTGTGTGTGTGTGTCAGTGTGTGTGTGTGTGTGTGTGTGTGTGTGTGTGTGTGTGTGTGTGTGTGTGTGTGTGTGTGTGTGTGTGTGTGTGTGTGTGTGTGTGTGTGTGTGTGTGTGTGTGTGTGTGTGTGTGTGTCGTGCATGTTTGATGATGTTTGTTAGTTGTAGGGGACCTGGAAAATCGACTTGGTTATACATGTGCATGTCTTTCACATTCCATGAATCCAAAATCATGGCAAATGAGGTATCATAGTGGAGGAAAATGGACAGGCTTGTCAAACGATACCCTTATCAATCAAGTATAGTATCACACCATGTCCCCAAGAGAGATATCGATGCTCAAACTTGAGTTGCAGAACTTTTTTTGAGGAGTTTTGGCAAACGCGAGCCAAGTCAGTGGTTTCAACCCATCGATATCACTGAGCTCTAGTGATCGATACAAGTTCAGTGATTTCTTCACCGTAGTCTGCACTACAGATAACAGATCTATGTGTACTGAAACTTTCAATGTTTTCAGCCTGCATATGACTTTCAGTTATGTCTAGGCCCTGTCGTATACATAATTACGTATACATAATATATGGAAATGAATCCAAATGGTACAAACATGCATACATGGCAAATCATTCGCTTTATGGAGGTTATTCATTATCACCGCAGTGTACCAAGACTATGCACAACCCCATTTTGTCGGTCGTACACGCGCGCACATGTACCAGTGTACGGTTCGAAGGCGAGAATGAATATTCAAATTACTAACATGAATTATTCATAAACCATATCACTATCGTGCGAGCTCGGAAAACGGCGAACACGGGCAATGTAACCACGGCAATTTGTTAGGTCGTGTTGTATAAATATATCAGATTGATTATCACAAGCATACTTACCTGGCACAGGGGTCGCGTTGATCAAGAAGGACGCACCCCCAGGGCGAGGCTTGCCATTGCACTCCGGCCTGCTGAATCCTGCGATTCCCCCAAACGTGGGGAACTCGGGTGTATAATTTATGGTAGCGGGGATCTGCGTTCGCGCTATCCCCTACTATTGAACCAAAGACAGAAATAACTCCGTTCTCCTGCACAGATCACCAAATGTGGACATAAATCTCACCGTGATGGAAAGGACTGTCCCAAACATGTGGTCTGTTCAATAAATGTTTCTTATTTCTTTATTTATTCGGAGATGAGATTAATAAGCAAACACCTATTTAAAAAGCCAAAAGCCTATATATTTCAATTCAAATTTGTTTCATTTTTATTAAGTTGTGTCAATCCTGAGAAAAACTAAATATTCTGCAATTTGTCGATCGGCATCGTTTATAGGTTTATTGTGTTCTGTACATCGTCACACTGTACTCTTTCTGGGTGGGTCAATCGTGATCATATATTTGGACCTTGTTAAAATGAAATAACACGATTTTCTGGGTGGGTCGTGAACATAAATTTTTGGACTTTTCAGAATGAAATAACAGCAAAATCAGTACTCTTTCATTTATGTCATTCTGTAAAGGCCCTCGGAAAAGATGTCTTTGGAAAAAATGTGGACCTTAAATTTGGAGGGGAGTCTTACAACCCTACTACCCCCTCCCCCTTGCATACACCCATGAACAGAGGATTTCAAACATAAAATGATCCCCCTTGCAATCGATCAGCACTTTGATAATTATACCCATTTCGTGTTTTTATGATATCGTCATTATATGAATTTGTTTTGTAAGGAATATTCGCTGCATACTAGAGACATATTTATTTTTGCAAAAGAAAAGTAAATTGGGTGTGCAGGATTACACACGGACACACACACACAGACATGCTTACGTTCCAAGTGTTTGTGTCAGATGCATTTCATTGAACAGTGTGCAATTTGTTTGGGGTTTTCTGCAAGTACATGTCTGTGTATATTGTGCTTGCCCATTGAAACATCTTTAGGATATGTACTAACAGAATGATGTTACATGTACATGTATCGTTTTTTGGCAACTATGCCAGTGTATAAGTATATTTCTTCGTGGGGTACCCATTTTTTTGCCAACAAAGAAAACATAGACCGCAGAAAGGAGGAATAATAGCTAATCTGTCATTATATCATTATGTCATATAGGTTTTACCCTTAGATGAGAACATTAGCTTTCAGGGGCACATCCTAGTGTCTAGGGGGCTGTGGGTGGGGGTGGAACCAGGTGTAACTCAGTTGTGGTATGTTTGTTTCACTGTATTTATTTTTTGTAAGGAATTGAAACAAAGCAGATACATGTACATGTATACAGCGTGTCCCCACAAAAAATGCCCCTCTGATAGTCTGCTTAATTACATCCAAAATCAAGTGTAATTCTGAAGTCAGTATTCAAATATAGAAAGCCCATTATGATTTTCTAATTTTGTGCAAATTTCATTGGTCTCGATTCATTGGTTTTGAATAAAAAGACTATTATGTAACAGCAGTGCTTTTCAGCTCATTCCAAGTTTTGCACTGCATCAGTGCATCAACCTGAATGGAAATCAAGTGCAAGGACGTGCATGAGGACACTAAAAGTTTACAAGCTTGACATTGAAGGACAAACCATAAGTGGAACACACTCTTTGAAAGAAAACATGACCAGTGAAACTGAACTTTGATTGGTTTCCACTTAAAAAAGTGAAAGAATTTGACTTAAGTTAGTTCACATAAAAAACAAGAACAAGGTATGGTATGCCTGTGGTATTCAATTCTTTTCATCAAACTTGGAATGGGCTGGAAAGCACCGCTGTTACCTAAGAGCCTCTGTATCCAAAACCAATGAAGCGAGATCTTTGAAATTTTCACCGGAGTTATGAAATTAAATGGGCTTTCTAAATATGTAAACCTTATTGAGTATATAAGTTGACTTTGGAAACTATTTTGTGTTCGATGAGAGGGACATTTTTTCTGGGACACGCTGTACAACTGGAGGCACACAACTCATAAATCAGGACCACGACACAATGGCGTAATTTGGCAAAAGTTAGTATTTTTGTTTATCACAAGACAAATAAATTATAATACTTTTGTAAAATACACAGTAACGCTCGTTTTCGAGATACTTACAAACAGTTTACACAAAATCTTATCCACGAGCCAACAGCATATTTCAAACTGATTTCAAATGACTAATTTGCACATTTTACTTACATTTATGCTTACGTCTTGAAAAGCAAATAGGAATCACAAAGAAATATACACTCAAAATGAGGGTACGGTTGCATATGGATGAAATTGGAAATGGTCTAGGCAATGTACACGTACGTAGTATGCTTCATGGCGCATATTTCAATGTACAATAACTTTGGTTATTTGAAGAATGTCATACATATTCACAGTGATAAAAAAAAATCAATTTTTATTTGACATTTAAAAGTACCTTTACGAAGTCAGACAAAACAATCAACTACCTCGCAATCTGCAATTCTTATCCATGAAGTTTACTATGTCTTATAAATGTATGTTTGTGGTATACTGTATATGTGTATGCAAAACTACGCATAGAGAAATACTGGGTGTCCATAAAACAATGGAAATACATTATTTTTTACCCTGACTGAAAAATGACAACACAATTGTTGAATTTTGTTGAGTACTTTGTGTTTAAAATATGATTTGGTGAAGCAATGTATAATCATAAATTTCTCAATTTTTTCAACCAAAGCATATCCTTGAACTTGAAGTCATTGTTTGTGATAATTGCAGAACGGGTAAAAATATGTCACTTTGCATAATGCTGCTTTTCATGGGGCCACTGCATTTTCATGTGCATGTTCTTACACAATCACAGCTTTTTATTGAAAAATGAGCTGTGAGTTTGACACAAATGAGATTTGTCGTTTCTTAAGCGATGACACAAGACACTAAAACAAAACACTCATTAAAAAGCAGAAACACATACTTTTTCACCCTGAAAGAAAAATGATTTATGTCAGCTGATGCAGTCCCATGAAAAGCAGCAAAATGACCTACTTTCAGTTCATCCATTCCACAATAATGTAAACAACAACTTTGGGTTCGAAAATGTTTGTGCTTTGGTCAAAAAATTAAAAAATATATGAGCATGCATTGCTTCACAAAACATCTCTAAAACGAAAAATAGTCAACAAAATTCAACTATATGTATCTTGGTATCATTTTTCTTCTAGAACAATTCCCTATCAGGAGAAATAAATCATTTCTCTTTCATGATGAAAAAGTATGTGTTTCCGTTTTGGACCACACTGTATATATATTGAACATTGGGCCAGCAGGTTATTGTTCATGTATACTATTCTGATTGCGCTGTATCTATAGAGAGCAGAAATGATGTCAAACTGGTTCAGAAATATATGGGGACAATAGCCAAACCATAACTCAGTGCAGTGTACTACTGCAGTTCTGGAATAAATCACCAACTGCAACACGCTGCACTGCACCCAGTGGCATAATTTGTCAAATCATCCCGCGGGGGGGTTGAGAAACGAACATACATAAATGAATTTGCCTGCGTTACGCAGTATAGCTAACAAATATTGTTTATTCGGCAATAAGAGTGAACATTTAATTGTGTTCAGGCAGGCATGGCGGAATTTCTGGATTCCGCCGCGTGATTAGAATATGAATGGAGTAACCGCTCGCGTAGTGTGCAGTGGGGAAGGAAGGTCATGCTAGACTTCGTTCTCACTGGCTTTGCACGTTTTATTTAAAGATGTTATAAAAGTTTTATTATTCTTATAGCATTTATGATTAATTATCATCAGTATGCAGGGACTCTTACAAAGTCTGTATATCTTTCATGGTTCATGTATCCATAGGGTTTTTCCAGAGTTTTTTGCCTTATATAGTTTTATCTCTGGTTTTTTAAACCTGGGTTGCATGGTTACATGGAGAGTCAGCAGACATAATTTTCACGGTTGATGTTTATGCATTCCATGTTGCTTTTGGACAAGATCAGATTAAACGGCTCCTAGTGCATGTAGCTAGTAGCTCAGCAGGCTTATCCCAAAATATTGTGTATTTGTTGAGTTTGACTGTTATTTAAGGAGTTAAGCATGGTTGCTATGTATGGATGCACGTTTTTGTTGTGAACGTATAAGAAGGATGAACATTCATCTATACATGTATAAGCTTCTCATATACCATGAACAAATTTCATTTGGGGGTCAAGTGCTCCCCACCCCCCCCCCCCCCCAACTCTGATTCTAGTGGCTGAACCTGGCCCCACCTGGTTCCTCCACTATCCACAATATTTCTGAACCAGAGTGATGTCACACTTCGGTACTCTACAGGGCCTACCTAACTGCCCTTTACCTTACAGTCAGTACCTAAGACCATTTTGAAATTTAGGTAAAGATGTTATTTTGTTGCAGAAACATGACCACTTTACTACAAGTATTTGCAAAGGAAATGCTGGTATGGTGGCAGAGTCTGGCAGAGTTTAAGTATTAAATACAATTTTTAATTTGTTATTAAAATAATTCTACAGTGTGTGATGACTTTGAAGCAATCATAGTAACATTTTAATCATATTTGCATATTGCCAATAAATTTCACAGAGTAACAATTATATTGTATCATATCAGATAAAAAAAAAATCTAAGATTCTTGGAAGAAGGTGAAAAAAAAAATAAATGAAAACTGCCCAGTTTTCATGATATGTTGACCAGTTTTGGACAAAAACTGAAAATATACAACACTAATTACTGTTACAAGCCTTATTACAATTACAGTTTATATAATAAATACATACCGGTATACATCAGTCAAAACAAAAAGTGTAATACAATCCTTACAGTATTGTCCATTTCAGTTATTGATTAAGAAAGGAATATACAAAATACTGTGATACCTTATCCCTACAATATTTGCTACTTCACTGATTACATTAACAAACCAACATTCATAAACTAAGTTGTGGTAGTATAAAATCACGTTTCTCATAATTATAAAAGTAATTTCTATTAAGTGTAACCAGCTGTAACCAGATTAAAAATGAGATAGGAATAGACACTTATGTCTCTGATTTTACAAATTCTACTTGGACTAACAGTATTACTCATTCACGTATCAATGTGCACCAACATTAGTTTGCATGTGATCCACTTACTATGAAGACACACCCAAACCTAGCTGGTCAATCAATCCATATTTATCACATTTGTAGCTGAAACATATTGTTATTTCCAGAAAAACATATTCAGCGAAATGCTAGCTCCATGAAAACTCAATATAATGAAAATCTGATATACAGAAAGAACTGATAAAACAATTATTTTCTCCATTCCTGCTGATGAAATCAATTTGTTTTGTTTTTGTGTAGGGTATGATGTGATATACCAAGAAGAATTTACCAGTACAAGGACCTTAATCATAAAGAGTATCCAACTTTCCACAGTGTATCATAAAGTGTATCAAAAATAAATATTGCATTAATCAACATGAACATGACAAATTACTTGATTAGTTTTACTGTGTTCTACATGCAGATAAAATTATGTAGAAGCTGGTTCATTTCATAACATGAAATAACATACAGTGCACTCTCGAATAAAGAAGTCCTTGAGAGACCCATCAAATTTGTTCTTTATAAGGACATTTCTTTATATCAGGGTTGCAAAAATGATACAATACAAAGGAAATCTCAGATATGGGACCAGAGATTTTACTTCTTTATAATGACATTTTGTTATATCAGTGTTCTTTATGAGAGTGCACTGTATCACATTTCTCTCATGCTTCATATATTATTGGCTCAAGCGATACAATTTTTGGCACAAAACTGTAAGTGACATATTAAGAGTTAACATGTACATAGCAAGTGAAATGCACAGTGATAGACATTAATCTTGCTTCAATTGTTCAGTAAATAATTTTAAACAAAAGATGACTCAAAGTGTTTCAGCCTATTTATATCAGTTCTATGTACATGTAAAATATCTACAATCCATCAGATATATGATAAATATCACTTTTTGCACATGATTTTTGCCTTTGAATCAAGCATACACGACAACCTAGTGATTATACAAAAACAGTGACCCTCCTAAATATTCACAAACCCGATTCATAATATTATCCTTTCACATGACATAAACGCATCGCTTCCCAGTTTCTCAAGTTGCAATGCTTTAAGATGGGTCATCAATTCAACTCAAGCAGTAAATTAATAATAATATAATCATTTACCTCATGCATAAATGAAAAGTAGTTAAAGATTGGGTTATTGATTTGCACGTCAAAAACATCTATATGAATCAAATCAGCTGAAATCATATCCAATGTGAAGATTAATATAAATAAACACCTCTCATAGAGACTTGGGGTAAAATATTGAGTTTTGGTGAAAATCTGGACGGTTAAACTTCATCCTTTTTCCATTTGCTCAGGAGCAAATTTAAAAAAATCTGTGACGTCAAACGTGCACGTGCCGTTCCAAAATGGTCCGATCAGCCGTTAGCCAAAGGTCGCGCAGGCCATATCCGTTAGCCAATCAGAGGGCTGCGCTCGTCTTGCTACGGTGCACAGTAACCGCAATTCGCATTTTGAGCAAAATTGAAACTCACAG
>JZLH01S0241549.1:4562-16391 GCA_001188425.1 Eucidaris tribuloides | reverse complement strand
GTTAAAATAGGGTTAAACACAAAGAAGTGAAAAGATGATACAATGTAAAGTCAAACACTGATTTATGTTTGTTTATTTAGTTAAAATCATGAAAACATACACCTTACTCGACTTGTAACTTGGCTTTGTCTGCAATATACACGCCTGTACTATTAGCTCAACCAGCCACATATACCTTCTGATATACATCAACCTGAAGTGATAGTAGAATCCAACCCTTACTCAACGCTTAGTAACTCCTTGCTCAAATTAAGTGGCAATAAGATGGACAAGTCCACTTATTGAAATAGACATTTCAGCAAAATTTTTCTCTTCACATACATCCACTGCACACATTTATGTTACAATTAGGATCAGATAACATTGGGCTCATTTATCCTCGTGAAAGGCCCAGGCAAGCTAAATGAGAGGTAAAACTATTGTATTCATGTGAAGAAGTGCTCTACAACAGAGTACTGATGAAATTTTTAAAAAATAAAATAATTTTCCATTTATTTTGATAAAAATGAAAATTTCCCAAATTCCCGAAATTCCCAGCCCATTGAAAATTTCCGAAACTTTTCATGGAAAGTTTCCAAAATTCCCGGAAAGTTTCCAACCCTTTGCAACCCTAGTCAAACAGTTTGTTACCATACTTTCTAAGAATATTTGTTTCAATTTATTACTATGAAAATATGTTGATTTGCTTGCAGTAACATGTATTAGTTACACATGTGTTTTCATATGATTTTAGGAAACAGCTAATCGTACATGTAGTGATATTATTTTGCGTATGTGTCCTTGCAAACAGTTCGTCACCGGACCGAAGCCGAAAGTCGCGCCATTCCCGTTCACCGGAATCTAAGAGGCATCATAAGAAGGATGACAGGGATAGGAGCAGAAAGAGTAGAAGGTCTTATTCCCGGGATTCAGACAGGTGAGTGAACTAAACAGGTAGAATCTGCACCATAGTTGTTGGATATTGTTGGATAATGTTTTGGATTGGGATGGGTTTAAAATATTTGAAGAATTACATGAGCAAAGAAATAGATATTGAATGAGTGAATTTATGAATAAATAAAGGAATAGATAAATAAGTAAAATGAATGACAAACTGAATAAATGATTAAGTGAATCAATGAATAAAAGAATAAATGAGTAAAAGAAATGAATAAATGAATAAATAAATACAATTGAATTAATAGGGGCCTCAGAGTAGAAGAGTCTTATTCATATGATTTACATGGGTGTGTAAACTAAACAGATTCAGGAGCAAAGAGCAGGCAAAAGCTCGTAACAACTGCTGTTTATAAAGAGAAATAAATTGGTCTGCGAGCCACTGTAAGTACTGTATGAAGTATCAATAAGTGAGAAATTAATAAACATAATTATTCAGAATTATTGGGAGGGGAATCTCTAATACAGCCCCAATAAAATTGCTAAAGGATGAGGGTTTGGGTCGGGAGGGGGGGGGGTTGGAGAGCCAAGGACCCTGTGATCCTTTTCAAGTTTCTGACACCTTTCACTGCGACCTGTCCAACAGGTTTATGCATTCATCTTCCATGTAAAACACAAAAACAAATCAAATTTACAGCTTGGTGCAAAATTGTATTTTATTGTTATCAAATACAAGTGCTTATTATTAATAATAGAAGAATGTACATAAAACATGATGTTTCACTGTGTTGATGATTCTTTTGGTCGGTCAAGAAGTTACTCGCCATTCACCTGAGAGAGATCTAGTAACGCGAACACACTCACCATCAAGAAGCAGAAACAGGTAATGTGATTGTTAGGCAGACACAGTTAAACCAACCATGTTTGTGAACACCTGATTCGTGGACTAATTAAACGGCATACTTCAACTCAACTGCAAATCACTAGAGAAAGATTACTTGAATGAACCTTGTCGAGAAGGGACATCTGTCATGATAAACGATACTTTCACTATTTCCCTCCTGTATTCTCTATGGAGAGGTTTAACAGTTCGACTTTTGAACCGGCAACAACCTTTAAATCTGCTTTTCTCTTTTTACTGACATACAGTATAAGCTGTATTATTCTTCGAATCAGAGTTAAGAAAACTGCTCTGCAGTCATATGCAGTGATTGATAAAAAAACAACAAAACAACACAACAACAACATTTAAATTTGTCCTGTGTCAGCATAATAATTTGAATGAGAACAAACTGTGTTATTCTAAGTCTCAAAGTAAATCAATTATGTATATGATGTTAGGGTGTTACTTTGTGCATTATCATATTACAAGCTTTAATGAGTTGATATCATAACTGATACAGATCTCGCAGTCACTCAAAGGAGAGAAGACGATCCCGCTCCCGCTCACTGAGCTACTCTCCCTACAAGAAACGGGACTCGAGGAGTAAGAGCCCTAGTTCCAAGACGAAAGACAAAAGTTTCTCGCCGATCCGTAAACGTCGAGATTCGCCCAGCTTCCTTGACCGAAGGCGGATAACAAGGTAAAATCTGAAATTCTGTTATTTTAAAATAATTTCAGTTTAAAATACATTGTGCACTGATGATGTGTGAAAGATGTTGTACACTATTCACTTTTAACGAGCAACACAGATTCAGTTATAATAGAAAAAAATTAAAAGTATAGATTGTAATGTAAATATATCTTTCTTTGCAGAAACTTCAGGTATAGTAATTTCAAAGAATGACAGAACAATTTTAATAACATTGTTTCTGATTTGTTGTTGCACAGGTTTGATTGTGTGGAGGTGTGTTTGCACAAATTATAACACGATAATAATGAATTATTTTTCTTTGTAGTCATGTTGAAAATTTAAAAAAGAAATATTTCCTGGATAAGAATGATTTTTATTAGGATAATAATTATAATTATTATAACTTCCTGTATTATAAAGCTATTCTTTAATCTGTTAGGTATTGTATTTTGTGTAAATACGTGTGCATGCATGTTTAATGTGTTGTATATATCAAAAGCTGTTCATGTATGTCTTGGTATATGTGGTAAAATGCATGTTTCCTTCAATTTATGACTGCCTACCTGTATATTGATGGGTTTATGATGTTGTGCTTTTTTTCTTTATGGTATGAGCAATATTGCATTTAATCATGATATAATGAAGTACGTCAGATACTGTACCATTTGCTAAAGGTAAAATTATTGATCTCTGTTGGTGGAAAAAATATGTTGATTATATTGTCAATTGGTAGTGACTAAATCCTACCATTGTCACCAAGATAGGACAACCGATTATATTTCCAAGACGCATTCACATGGTTTTCATGAAATGCACACAATCACTAAATATGCATTACATATGGAACAGAACTTGTTAAAATCTAAAAATATACCCACTGTCCGATCATTAATTCTTGTCTGGTTGTGGTATACTACTTAATTTGAACCCACTGACTTGTAACACATACAGGGCACAGAAAAAAAAATACACAGTTATTTACATGTAGGAATATAGGTTTGCCAGTAATGTATATTTGTAAGTACTTGGAATTGATATTATTTCATGAAACTGTAGGATTGTGCTTTTGGTAATCACATGGTAGAAAAAGCTCTTCAAGAGAATGGGGATTTTGTTTTAATATGGACATTTAAAGTAATTCTTCACATCACACAAAGTGACCATGAGATCAAGAAAGTTAAAAGGACAAATTCACCGCTTAAAACTTAAAGGTATCCAAAGCCATGTGGTATTAATATCTAAGGGATAGCTGCTACTTATTATTGTTCCAAAGCCAACTGGAAATAATCATCTGCTCGATGAAGGGAAAAATAATATAGGGGGAAACGTCTATGATCAGAATGAAATTTGAATTTGACATAAGGAGTGTTTGGACAATTTTGCAAGTCTAGTCATAATACCAGGAGATTCACTTTTGCCAATTCGGGGAAAAAAGACGAGAAATTTAAGTGGGTTGAAAAGGCACAAAATCAAGTGTGGTTGATGTAATGAGTGAGATATAAATCTCAAAAATTGTTATGGCACATGGCATAGTTCAGGGCATTTGTTATTAAACATGCATTAACTTCAGTAACAGGCAGAGGCTAGTTAAAAACTTATGGTGGCGATATAGGGACATGATTACAACTATCTGTTAGTCAATGACAAGAAGACACACATTACATCAAGATGGAACTTAGACTTTTCTTACATGGACCAAATAATTGTGTGTCTGTATTAGTGTTGCACGTCTAAGTCGCCAAAAGTCGGAGTCGCGACTATCTTCAAGGAGTCGTGACTCCGACTTTAGGAATGCAAGAGTCGACTCTCTTGATCACTGTGAAAACATTGATGACAATCAACATCGCAGTCTTTTCAGTTCATTGTTGTATAAAATCATGGCCAGTTCAGTTCAAGAAGAGACATATACGGGGTATATATTCAGGTTGTTGAACTGAAATCATAGAAGGAGGACACTGAACAGTCACTGTATAGGCTGTAGTATGATTCTTTTTACCCACTGATCATGCCGACAGACCCAAATGCCAAGAGTCGCCAAATAGTCGAAGTCGCGACTTTTAATGGGCGACTAGTCGACTACAAAAAATCCTGGAGTCGTGCAACACTAGTCTGTATGTATATGAGTATGTGTGTGTTTGTGTGTGTATGTTTGTGTATCAATGACCAAGGACCACATATCAAATCAAACCTGGGTACCATGGACTTACTGACTACTGAGGACATCTGAACATTGAAGTTATTGGCCTACATGTACTGTATATTAGAGAACTATTATTTTGAACATTTATCATCTAGGTTTTTGTATGTCATTACAATAGAAGACATTTTCATGTGTCACTGAATCCTTGGAATGTGGCTTTACTGTTATTAACTTCTTTGGTGGCAATCTTTACAGGTCCTCACATACACATAAACATAGACACAAACATACAGTATATGCATGTGCACTCATTTGCACACATTTATGCAGATACATATTCTCACACAAAACATCATCATGTATTGGTGTACATAATACATGGAAACAACTTGACAAAATACAACATACATGTAGAATTACCCACGTGTCACCCACCTTTGATTTAATACTGATAGTTTAGTACATTATTCAAAGAATTTTGTTTAGCTGTGATGATTACAAAATTATGATTACAAAATTATTCCAGATCATGCAATGAAAAAACTCTCCCCATACAGTGTTTATGACTTACCCCTTTCTTACCACTAAACATCTATAGCAGCAGAAGATCATCCAGCCGAGATCGCGATCACCGTGACGACGATCGCAGGCGACGCCACGACAGCAGGGACCGCAGCCGATCACGTGACAGAGACAGGGATCGCCACTACTACCGACGCTAAATGTAAAAACTAGCTTCCTGAAAAGCATATGAAACTGAGTTATTGCCTTCTTGATTAAACTCTAATGTTTATTTCACAGGAATGCGAATGAGTGGTGCTTTAGATGCCTGAATGACTAAAATACTACTCATAGATTGAAGTTTTGTCACTCATTTTAGTTCACTGACATTCGTTCTCAGTAAGAAGAATATTTAAGTAACTGAAAAATTGAATTGCCACCTTTCTCAAAGCAGTAACCCCCTCATTCTGTGAATAATTTTCATGGAAGTATTGAGTGGTTTGGATAGTTCCAAATATATATACTACTTTAAAATTAAACAAAGATTTTATTTTGTCACTGTTTAGCTTACTTTCTGCTCTAATCAAGCAATGTGATATATGATGAGTTTTTTAAACACAAGTACATTGAAAATTTACCTGTCTGATATTAGATAATCATGAATGAATGTTACTCTGATGTCAGTAATTGAATTTAAACAAAAAGTGTTGAATTTGATACCTCTACAATGTCAGTGAATCAGAGTGTTGCTTGACAAACCTTCATGCATTAGAGTTGCAGAGCTCTACAACTTGCAAGAAATTAATTTACAGTTACAAACTAACAACTCATACATTTATTTCACGCATGCATTTCTCAAAATAAGGGGTCAAATTTTTAGCATCAACATGCTTACATGGCCACTACATTGCCACATGAAGAGTTATTTTTAATGCAGGGCCACCTTTTGGATGAATAGTCATGTAAAGTAAAGCACAGTTTTTACACTGGACAAAATTGACCTGACAATTACAACATGAAAAAATAAAGACATATCAATTTTGTGCTAGTCAGCTGCACCAGCCAAATGACAAAAGTAGCATCTTTTAAAATAATTCATTGTAATTGAGATTTTGAGAAATGCATGATGGTGAAACTGTTCATCAACTGATATCATCCAATGAGTGATCACAAGCAAGTAATGATTAACAGAGAAACACCAGTACAAATAGAACATGTAAATTTGAGGTAATTTGAGGTTTCTTATCAAAATTCTGACTTTTATGTATGTCACAGTTATCTCCACAGAAGAATCGTGCCCATCAGCTAGACAGCTTTTTTTTGGTGTTTCACTACCATACAACTAGCAAATTAACAAGGATGGCCTGATATTTTTACTTCGTTACAATACCGTGTATTTGACAAGAACACATGATAGAGCTTGTCAAATTTGCAAATATGGCAAAATGATCGACAAATATTTGAAAGGATATATTGGAAAATGTTGCACTAAAGTGTGTACCAATAGAACAGATTAGGGATAGAAATTACTTCATTGGTGTTTTTGAAATAATTCATATAAATGACAGTATTGTTTATGCAATCCACGGGGGATATATATACTTATAACCAGAGATTACTTACTCTCTAGTTTGATTAATGTTAAATTATTTCAAGGGGGAAGTTACATTTGGGTAATAATATTAAAGGTGCATGCTGCTTTGGTTCCCATATAACATTATATTTGACTTTTGGGATACAGTTAAATGCATGTTTTGTGTACTGGTGGTGGATTTTTTTCAATTTTAAGCTGAAATGGTTTATCTGTCAAAAATTGCTTGTGGTGGCTATTATTGGTATTATATTTTTTTCCTGCTCATAGGTCAGCCAATATGCAATCAAACATGAAAATAGATGTTCACAAGTAATGTCTTGATAAATGGTCAACCATATTGTATAAAAAGAATAAACAAAACAATCTTCTGAGTTGTTTACTCAAAAATTTAGGAACTCACAAAAACAACAACAAAATAACTGTAGGTAAGAGAAAAGTCTGGTTTTGTAAGTTTGAAGTTTGATTGCATATTGATTGCTACAAACATTTTAAAGTTTTATTTTGGACCAATATGATATTGTCAATGTTGATATCACACTGGTATTTGACCAGTGCTAAGTCATATTTGTCCAAGATTTATAGTTTCATATGCATCAAATCATAATTATATTGTTTTGATAGATGCAACTGCATGTCTTTGCATTTTACATCTCGCTGTAGTACATTGCATGTTCATTTGCATGATTCTCATTGTTTTATTAGCTCACAAATGTTGCTACATGTATGTGAGCTAATCCACCAAATGCTAGTGTTGCTCTATGCATCTCCTTTACTCAAGTTATATGTTTTCTGTTTGTTGTGCATGCCCTTCTCATTGTATTTTGTAGCAGTTCTTTCTTGAAATATGTATGATATAAATGGCAACACTTGTTTCTGCTGTACGTGTATACTGCAAAAGTGATTGTCAATGTACTCTCTTTATAAATCTGTTTTACTATTGCTTGTTTATTTTCTCCCTCTTGCATGCTTTCATGTTGTATGTCAAATTGATTTTTGAACTGTGATGTTGTAAGTACAAGTGGCAATGTTGTCAGTAATTGTTAATTATATGTTGCCAGTCATATTGTCAGGGTTATGTGGAACATTTATTTGCATGCTGCATGTGGAAGTTCTTCCTCTTGGAACTTTGCAATTTCTGCTTTCTTCAGCTGTCTCATTTAGTGTAAATGTGTTGTTTCATGTATGCATGTTTGGGATAGTGCTTAGAGTTAGTGTAATGGACAACCTTGCCTCTGAGAATTTAGTTTTGATGAGAAGATCAAGTTTCTGAACACATGTATTAAAACTGCAACAGGTTTGGGTCATAACTAGTTATTCTTGTGTAGCTGCATCGTTACAACTTGCAAGTGAAAACTTGAATTACACCATGTAAGTTGTAACAATAATTCACATGCAAAATAGGGTGCTTTTAAGTACAACTTTGTTGTAGTGTAATTAAAGTGTCACTAATCAGTAATCACATATTGATACTAACTCTAATTTTTAACAGCTTATCACCATTTGTAAATTGCTGTCTGAATAGAGAGGTGTGTTTTGTGAAATTCATATGTTATCAATTGTACCATACTAATGTGTGAAAATGGAAATAACTTCATTTTGTTTAGCAGAGTTGATGTGTTTGTGGAAGTGAAAGGTTGTAGTGATGTGACACAAATTGCCTAACTCCTCATGGCTAACATTTCATAATGCTATTCCACTCTAGTAGAAATAATATTTTACAAGGAGAAGTGGGTGGGGCTGGCTGCCGTTGTCATAATTGACTTTATGTGATTTCTTCCACAAATTCAGCTGGTATTTGTGAATCCTCTATATTCCTAGTCCATGTGCTGAACAATCACCATCTAGGCTGTAATTTAACCTTACAGCAAATTCTCCCTAGTTCTGATGTGTTCCTGGTCCATAAACTGTTAACTAGCTAGCTAAACTGCTTACTACATATTAATCCATTGGGTTGTCGTCTCTTCACCTGCTTTCGAAAATACAACTTTTCTATCTTGATGAAATAACCTGCTTTTGAGTGCAATTCTTGAAGTGAAAATTGTTAATGAAAATAAAAAAGAGAACAAGAGAAGTCATTTGATGGGGCACTCACTCAAGAATTTTCTGTCTGAGAACTGGTGTAGTGGGAGACTTATTGAAGTAAAAAATACCACTAATATTGTCCCATAATGCAAGAGTATGCCGCAACATAAGATACACAAATTGCTATTTTACAAATCAGTTATTATAAGTATACAATGGTAGTGGTAGGTGTGCTTAAAAGGGTGTTTTGAAACAACGTGAATATTTATGCACCATGCACCATCTCATTTTGGTTAGATGGTGGCACATCATGATAATGGCAATGGCCATAGGAGATTGTTGTCATACTATGTGACAAACTTAATAGTATAGTAGTATTTCTGTTTACATTACAGTAAGATAAGAATAAATCTTCAAGTTCATGTCCTGCAAATAACATTAGATAACACACCAACAAAATGTTTACATGCAGCCTGTCCCCTGATAATTGCGGTTGTTAAAGAAAAGAGGCAAATGGACTTTGTTCAGATTTACCTATATAGTGTCTTGGCTTGAGATAGTAAACTACAACTGATAGTATCACCTGTTAAACTCTTATGACATAACAGTCTGTATGTATTTGTAATTAGTGCATAGCAAATGAGATCAAGCCAAAAAAAAAAAATTTGAGCACTATTTCTATCATACATGTATTTCTGTCTCAGATCCAGGAAAGAAGTTATAAATCTTGCACCAAATCTTGTTCAATCACAGTGCAGATTATGAACAACTATTTCAGTTCAATTCAGTTTTCATTATCCCCTTCCATTATCCCCCCAAATAACTTTAATTGCTTTCGAGAACTACGTGAAACTGAAAGCTCCATTATAACAATTGTTGAAAAGTGGAAGTGAACAAGCTGTCATGCATTTGTACTTCCAAGTTGTCCGCATCCAGCAGGAGCTACATCTTAAATTCCCTCCCTCTTTCCCAATCTCTGCTTACCAGGGCTGTCAACCCTCCCAATTTTGGCAGGAGTCTCCCACATGGAGCTCATCCTCCTGCCGTCCCACCAATCTCCCGCTTTATTAACAAACCTCCAGCCAAACGCGTAGAAAGGAAGATACTAGGAACAAACTAACTGTTTGGTTACTAATTCGGCAGGTAATTTTTTTTTGGGGGGGGGGGCAAAAACTGGTTTCCTGCCCCCCGCTTGTCAGAAGTTGTTTGGCTAGTGATGTGGCAGGTAAAAAAAAATTGGGCGGGCAAAAAAATGGTTTCGGTCGTCGACAGCGCCCTGCCCCCCGCTTGTCCAAAATTGTTTGGCTAGTAATTTGGTTAGTAAAAAAATAATTTTGGTAGGCAAAAGTGATCTCCCTCCAAGTCACTCCTCAAAGTTGACAGCCATGTGCTTACCCATGCAGTTTGTAATCAGTTCACTATGTTTCACCACTACTAATACCTTGCCTTTGTTTTGCAGCGTGTTTACACCTTACAGCTGATCTAATCCATATAACGTCATCAACCTCTCTACTTCAACCTAATCAGTCGCAGTTTCACGTTTCACAAATTCCATGAGTTACCTGACCAAGCATTTAACCTTCATTTTAGACACATGCAATATACTAACTTCAGGCACCATAAAGTATAACAATGAACATTGCATCAAAGTATTTTGTGCAATATGAAAACAATCATTTTGATAATATGTGCTTCATATGAATTAACATGCATTTACTCAGTGAGCAGTGTTGGAGTTGAGTCTACAAGTTCTAGGTCCGAGTCCACTAGAATTGGACTAGAGTCCGGACTTGACTACAACACTCTCAGTGAGCACAACATGTAAATTTCTTCTCAAAATGATGTTTAGAGGAAATGTCATGTGATTGTGCTTTTATTGTGTTAGCAAATGCCTCCTCCTTCCTGGTAAAGAGATAAAAACTGAGTTGCATTGATAGATATTATATATCATCTGCCTCTGAAAGATGTTGAATTTTTCAATATCCTGTCTTCTTTCCTGAGGTGGATTTAATTTAGAATGCTAACAAATGTGTGGTGTGTACCCTTTAATTCATTCTTTAATTGCTTTGTCTATATTGGTTTGCATACCAGTGTATTGTTATTATTAAAAGAGAGTGTTTTCAGTTCTTTTATAATAGGAATGAATCATTTTTGTTTACATTTGAAGAAAAAAAATCAAACTGACAAAAACAGTGCTAAATAAACCTACATAAACCTGCATGTTACGATTAAATTCAAGTACTTCTTCAAACATGATTCAGCAAGAATTGTGACAGTCTTTGCTTAATCCCATTAAAAAGTGCTAACTTTCAACAGCTGTAGTACTTTGATGAGATATTTGTATCAAGCAGCTCAGTTCTTATGCATATATCTCAATCTGCAGCCAGAATGTCATGTGCAATATTATACCATGAAGTGCGTTAATTTTGGCCATTGTTTAAGCGCTAATGCAGGTGTTTTGTGTTATTTCAGAGCTACATTTTACCAATTTCCCAAAAATTTGAACGATGGCTCCAATTCATTCTAAATTATTTTATTCATGGTATTTCCAATTTCTAGATTTTTGGTTATTGTAGACCTCCCAACCATTCTGAATTTGGAAAAAAAAATCAGAATTTTGACCATTCCAAGCTCTTATTTTGATAGAGATTTTCCTATTTTTCTGATAATTTTATTTTACACTCCTATGGGTGATGCTGTATCTTTCCTATCTTTGAGCAAAAATCATTCCTTTTTCTCAGTCAGAAAGGTTGGGATGTCTATAACAATAATATTGTTTACTCCTGCTTCAGGAAGAATTATCTCTTTATGAATAAAACAACCACAAAACAACACAAAAACGAGTGGAAAAAAAGGCAAAAATGTATTAAAGGAGGAGGCATTTGTCAAACAAGTACTGTATTTGAAATTAATACCAGTACTTTTGTATTCTTTATTCAAACAGTGCAAGGAAGTTACCCGTCCCGTACAACCGGTCGGCCGATAGCCCGGCAGCCACGGAGAGCTCCTACTACTCGCACAGCGACAGAGAGAGGTCCTACAGTCGGTCACGTTCCAGGTCGCGTGGTAGGTCACCGAACGGGTCGTCCAATCGGTGATGGACGTTATGATAGGGGAGAAAA
>JZLH01S0241504.1:109630-121617 GCA_001188425.1 Eucidaris tribuloides | reverse complement strand
ACACACACACAACACATACACACCGCACACACACAGGACACATCATTCTCATTAAAATTCTCAAAACATACAACAATCACACACACAAACACACACACACTACACAACACACACAAACATATACCACACACACACACACACACAAAACATTCGCCATCAAAATTCTCAAAACAATTACAACATCACACACGTTACACTGTCCTTTTTTCTTCACTACGACACCTACAATGCAAATTGGAATAAATAAAGTATGGAATGTATGTCAAACTTTGACATGTATTTAATGATTTGAATAAAACCGTATGGACATAGATGTGTATTTCCGGTGTACAATCTTTATTTTTCTTTTACGTGCTTTCAATTACAGATATATATTAAACTTTTGTTATTTTTTATTGTTATTCTTGTTATATTAATTATTGTTTTATTATTATTTTTTATTATTATCTCATTATTGTTACATATTTTTCAAATACCATTGTTTTTAAAAAGAACAACACAACACTTCATGAACCAACCTCCTAAACCAACTAAATTTATTTACAATCAAAACATCGAAAATCAGTCAAATGCTTTACAGGTTCCACGCTTTATCATTAGTAGAATCATACATCATTGTTCGCTAACAAACGTGTTGTCATAACTTATTGTAATATTACACTAATATATACAAACATACAGATACATATAGATGTGTGATAAACAACCTAATATTCCTCTTATCATTTGTCGGTTTGATCAATTGGACATTTCGTTATTTTGTTTTCTTTAACGCATCGCTACTATGGTTACTTCAACGGTTTATCAATTCACCGATTTACCATTTCACCGTTTTACCATTTCACCGATTTATCAATTCGTCGATCCACCATTTCACCGATTTATCAATTCACCGTTTTATTACTTATACCGTCTAAGTTTTACCGTTACTTCAAGGCGAATGATTTTTCGTTTTTAAAATGTGTCATACATCGACATCAACGTCATAGAATACATGTGTTTAACGTTGATGCCGTAATTTTATTTTTAAAATATATATATATATACAAAACTTGAAATGTTTTATGTACTACTACAGGTGTCACTTTGTTAGTCTACAAAATCGAACGCTTATCAAACAAGAAACATTCAAATATAATACGAAACAAAAATAAAAATTCAATACAGATTAAAAAAAAGTATCGCAAACGCCAACTAAACCGTTCTTAAAATTCAGCATTTGCAAGCAACGTGAATACATACAATTGCATTTATCTTTTTTAAATTTATAAGTCATGGCTAGTTCATCTCATTCGCAATTCGCGTACAAAAAACGTTCAAATTCAAATCATTTACATAAATTACATATATTTAAAAACAATACATCTGACCCAACGCTACCATGTTAAATTTAAAAGGATTGCCAGGAAGATAGTCGAGAACCAGACTTAGACGTCTCCTTACGTTTGGTGGAACGCCGAGTCTTAAGCGGAGTGAGGGATTTATTCATAGCACCATCGTCACTCGCGGAGGAGGTGTGGGGTCTATCCGCCATTCTCTTGTAGCGCTGAAGTTCGCTCCGTCTTTTCGGGTTACTCACGACGGTTTCCGGGATGTTCATTTTTGCCAACTCGCGTATAAACTGTTCGCTTCCCACCGGAGTATATCCGCGCCTTTCTCGAAAGATGTCGTACATCAAATCACAGATGTTTGTACCGGGGAGCTGTTTCCCATTGATGATAACCTGTCCATTGTCCGTCCACGTAATGTTTTGGGCGTATTTCATCTTTTGTAAGAGCTGCGAAGCTCTATTTACAAAAGTTTTGGGCACGTGTTGTAGAATTTCGCGGTCGATAAGTCTTTCATCCTCTTTGACGCCATCTTTAGCACCGGATGTCACATCGGAAGTATTGGCTGGAGAAGCGTCCGAAGAAGGTTTGTCGACGATTTCTAACGACAATGGTTTCTTTAACGAGTCCGTGGTTTTCAGATATTTTTGCAGGTACTGGGAATACAGCAATGCTTTGTCGTAAGTGTTCAAGTCGCGTCGATTGATGACCGATTGTATTTCTGCGTCTAACTCGTTCATTTGTCTTTCGGTTGTCGTCGGAAAGGATTGATGTAACGTTTGCATCATATTTTGTGGTACCAGAACCATTTTGCGAGCGTGTTCCATGGTGTAGTTTGAACGCGTTATTTACGACCGCCAACGAGGTTACCGAGAACACCCAGGACAGGACCGATGAGTCTGGAGAGCAGCGGGATGAAGAAGCCCCCACGTTGCACGATGATGTTTTTCCGGGTTTTGTACGGGGTTTTACGGTCTGCCAATTTCCTGAGATGACTTTTCTGCTTTCCCAGGGCTTTCTTATGAACCGGAGAGAGTTTAATATTACCACGTAAAAGGTTCACCACACATTCGCAAATGGCATCCACTAGCCCCTTGTCAGCGGTTTTTAATATCAATTTCCGTTGTTTCGGGGAACAATGGGCTAAAGTGTTTAGCATAACAGCGTGGGTCTTTACACGTCGGGACATTTTGTCAACACTAAAATTAAAACACACTGATCACTCGTTTTATACTTTGGAAACATACGCATATTGCGTTTCTCCGGGAAAGATATTGGTCCTAAGACGTAATTCCTCGGGAGTATCGGGTTTTAAATCTACGAATAAGTACCCCCATTTATTTTTAGTGGCATCCTGATAAGCATCGAGAAAAAATTTCGAACGATTAGGGTACATTTGTCTACCTAGACACGTTATCTGTAATTTATCCCTCGTATTCTTAAATAAACAATAGTACTGCGTATTCAAAGATATGGTTCTTGCCTTTTTGCCTTTATGAAACAAATTTTGAGTAATATATATCACGCTTATATTACGATGATGACTGCCTTTTGTGAACAGCGCCGAAACTTTTTCGTCATCCCCGGCCGCATCCATCAAATCATCTATGACGAATAAGGTAGGTTGAGAAGGATGGGCATATTCGTAAAAATCATAAGGTAAATTTTGATGAAAATCGATATGAGGTACACTTAGCCTCAATTCATCGTAGGCCGGTTGATTTTCCGAATAAAACCACACAATTTTCTGGGGAGGTGGATTAATCATCGATGAAGACTTTTTCAATATGTTCTTCACGAATTCTCTTTTACCGGAAAACGTTGGTCCTACAACCATACAAGTAAAACTGTGCCTCAAACGTACATCCATGATTCATACACGTTTTAAAATATCAATACACAGAAATAACGCAACAATGAATGGTGTAAGTGAACGTGATGTAAAGATGTGGGTACTAGATACTTGCGAGTATGAGAAAAAACAGTTACGTTAAACTTAACGACATGGCTCGTCAAAAGACAAACGTAAAATAAAACTTACAAACACTATACGGGGTTTAAGTAATGAAGTAAATAACTCATTATTAAGAGATTTCATTCACGAAGAAACTTTCATCCATCGATGACTCATTACTGTACAATAGAGTCTGATTACGGGTTTCCCCGATGGTCAGGGTAATGTCTAAATAACACAGCATTGCTATGATGAAAATGAATATTAAACAGAGCAATATATTAGCAATTGTACTATTGCGTGAAATTTTATTCCCAATGATCCATTGCAGATATTGAAGATCTACGGTAAGAGCCATTATTTCTTTTTTTTGTATACGGCTGACTTCAATGGCGGTCAAATAAACAATGATGACCGAGTACTAAAGAATGACGCATTTAAAGAATCATTTGATGTCTTTATGACCATACGGCAGGGTATGCCCATTACCAACTCTTACTCGTTTGGTAAACACAACTCTGTAATCCTTTTTCGTGGCTGATGTATAGATGGATTTTGTTTTTACATCTCTTACTATTTTGTTTTCTTTTATGGTACGAATCGCACCTTCTTCACTCCTTACCATCTCTTTCAAAGTGTCGTGATTGAGTTCGAGGGCATTTGTCACGTTTAGCGTAAATCCTCGTATTTTACACGTGGTGTTACCATGGTTCGTTTTGTAACTGTAATTTTTAGGTCCACCGCACACCCATGTTTGTATGTATTCTTCGTGCCTGGGGTCAATTTCGTCCGTGAGTTCGCCTAAAAAAGCCCCAGTCTGTGGATCGGACGCGGCAAACGAGGGGTCCGTCTTAAAAATGACGCTATCTGTGTCATGGTATAAAACCCTATCACCTAATTTTTCGAGGATTGAATATAATTTCAATCTGGCCATAGCGGTTGTGAAACTGGCGATAAGGATGTTCGTGTTACAATTTTGTTCGATGAAACCCTCATTTTGCACGTAATGCACTTCAATCATATCCTCGTTTAATATGAGAATATCTCTGACATCGACGGAGGAATCTCGAAAGAAATCCAACAACTCTGCCGGAGTATTCATGAACGAAGTTTTTTTGAGGTTTTCCCGTTCAGCAAACTTACCCCAAATACAGTTGACGATCAATTTCGAGATTTGTCTTAAACCGGGGTTTTTAGCAATATTTGTTTTGTCTAAGAGAATTTTTTCATGCTGGAAATATTCCTCTATGTACCTTTCACGATCTTCCTCCGTCCGAACATTCGCGGGATAGCCCGAGGCTTCCTGTTTCAATTTTATGCAAGCGTTGACGTATTCGGTAAATAACCCCCCTTCCCCCGTGTCGGGATTAAATTGGGCCGACTGTTCAAAATGCCAGACTTCTTGAATTTGCAAATCGGTGTAACCCATTTCCACCGCCTTTTTGATTTCTTCGGATACCCAGACGCCCTCAAGTGTGCGTTCGGCTACGCTATGTTGGCAGGGGGCTTGGTTTAGGCCTTCGGCGCATGCTCGGCACAATGGGAAAGTGAGCTTACCGTCGGAGCGGTAAGGTAGAACGGGGTGGAACAGATTATTCGGAGGCGTAATTTTACACTTCACTAAACCGAATATTTGATCTAGCGGAGGAAAATTGGCTAAGATGACTTTAGGGTGTCCTATCGGATACTTACAAACTTTGTTGATGTACGGGTAAAGGCTCGTGAAATCAAAATAAAGTATTTTCTCCCCTTGTTTGGCCTCATAGTACAACGAACATCCGTCGGTTCTCCCCCCAAAGAATGATTCGCGCGGGTTAAGGGGTGTTCTGAATTTATGACCCAGCCCTTTGATCTGGTCTTTAACTTCCGGGGTTTTCCGAAGGATATCCCATTCATGCTCCCACATGTAATGCACCGTGTACCCAGCATCTTGCATTAATTTGATGCGATGCATCGTGTCGTTGTATAAAACACCCATCTTTTTGTTGACCTTCGGATTTACGCTGTCGGGGTCGTGGCAATCTTTACACCCATGAAAAAAACAACCTAAAAATTCCCACACGTGTTTTCCTTCTTCATTTTCACCGTATCCGTCACAAAACCGTCCAAGCACTTTTCTTTCGCCTCCATTAAACGCGTGAAAAATTTCTATTCCACTCCATTCGGCCTCGAGGTGAAGCCATTCCCCACCCTTTACAGACTGGGGCTTACCACGCTTATACCCGTCCCTCGGTATCAATGCAATGGTGTTTGGTCGTAGGTAATTAGTTCGAAACAAATAATTGCATGCACCCGGGAGTGTCAGACTTGTAAGCAACGGATCAATACCCTGAGGGTTGGTTGGAATGGCTGTGATTGATTTAAAGATTGACCGAAACATCTTACAACTCTGGTGTAAGATTTTCACGTCGCTTTGGCAATACGCTCTAAGCTCTTGATCGAGGTGAAACACATAATTTTGATTCGATTGCTCGTCGTACCATTGGTTAAACTCTTTCAACGTGTTGGGCATCATGGACGACGTGCCGTAATACGACTTGTCGGGGAGGGGGCCTTCATAACCTTTATTTTTTTCTGTGTTGAAATAATGGGGGAAGAAACCTTTTTTAAGTTCGGTCAGCCCAAATGTTTTGGGAAGTTTAGACAAGGGCATTTGGAAGAAATTGAGTGAGTCTTTAATTTCGATTTTAGGGTCGAGGGTTTTCATACTTATTATTTTACCCCCGTTCATAATGACGTGTGGGATTATTCCTTTTGAGACCAGGTGGTTAAGAACGAAATATGAATCGTACGCTTTGGCATTATGAGCAATAGCGACGGAGTTGTGATTTTTGTCGTCAAAAAGCCATGCACAAAACCGTTCGACGGTATCTTCCCCCTCAAAACTAACTTCTCTACCCTCTTTGGGGCCACATGTGGGGCATTCGGTGTCGGGGTATTGACCGTCCATACAAGCCGTGCACTCCCAGGATGCATGCACATAATTGGGAATATGCAAGCCGGTCTCTTGCATGCATTCAAAGTCAAAAAAGATGTATTTTTTGGGTCTTACTTTTTTCGTTTTGGGATTTTTTCGGAACCGGATTTTGTCTTTTGGGGTTTGAAGAAGGGACTATCTTTGGTTACTTTCATGTAGCATTGATGCGTGGTGCCATCCACATATTCCTTACACGTTTTACAGTAACTGTCCGAACATGAATGGTGCTGGTCATCACCACCGATCAAATCCTTATCAAAACACCTGTCACATTTGGTACATTTAAACCTTGTTTGGCAAGCCGTCTTTCCGCAAAATGGTGTGACCAGATGCAGATCGTAACATTTCTGGGTTAAGAACGTCATGTGACATTTTGGACACACGACGGGTACGTGATCAGCGTCTTCGCTGTCACAGTCAAAAGAAAAACAATGACCGCACATCGCGCTGCATTCGTGATACCGAGGGTCGCGGTACGTTTCGTGGCACTGATCGCACAGATAATGCGCGCAGAGAAACGCGGATGGGTTTGAAACTACGTTGTAATGCTGCGAACCCGTTAGGTAGAGATACAAACATTTGGGGGCGGGTGGACCGGCAAAAATCAAAGCTTCTTTCTTCCGACCACGGTAAATGACTAACCTGTAATCTGGTAGGAGTATGTTTTGAAAGGCGCCATATTGGCTCGAATCAACCTTACCGACAGGTACCCCAGCCTGTTCGTGAAGTTCCCGGGCCTCCCTTAAAAATCTTGAGGTGGGTTTCCGATCATTTCGAGTCCATAATTTAGCCCGATTGTTTTTGTTGGTATGATATTTTGCGATGACAATCGCTTTGGCAAAACACATGTTATCATCGCCCGAGGGAATGGTGATAATCGATTTCTTCTTCATCGCTGCCACCCCTTCCGGAATGCCATCAAATTTTCGATACCCACCCCCTATGGGATTGACCAAATGGTAAAATCGGATGGTGAAATCGGGATTCATGAAAAAATTCTGATTGCTATTCAAAACTTGTTCTATACGTTCCAAGATGGCAGCGATGTCGAAGTCTCGTACCAGAGCCCACGGTAAGGCTACTGGTACATTCAATTGCGGGGACATAAGAACTAAACGTACGTAATCTCGCTCGGATGTGTTTTGCAATAACAAGTCTTTTACTTCATCGAGGCATGAACTGATTTGATCGACAACCTCCCTCATTGTGTCTAAATCCGTCCGATCATTTTTGTAGTCATACCATATTTCTCGCACACCAAAACGGCGGGATATTCTTTGGCTTACAAATTCCCATTTGGAAGTCGACGGCAAAATGTTGGGCACATCCGTCAGGGTTTCATCCGTGTTTGAAGGTGACCCCCCGTTCTTTGGGTTATTGACTCCCTCCTTCGTTTTTGGGTGGACAGAAATTCTCCCCTTCTTCGATGTGTTCATGGAAATTGCATTCTTCTTCGATTTGTTCACCGAAACGTGTTTGGTTCTAGACTTTTTCTTGCTCCCGTTTTGGGGAATTGATTTAGCCTTGAACGGCGTTTTTCTTTTCTCATCCGCCTTAACCTTTTTGGACGGGGGTTCCGTCGTTTGAGTTTGGGGGAGGGCCCTTTTTCTCCCACCCAACTGTAAACGGGGTATCCCTACGGGCTGATCCTCATCGGACGATTCTTCATCCTCATCGTAGTAATTGACGTGAGGTGGCGGGGGATGAGATGACACGTACCTTCCCACACCATTGTAATGAGAAGGCCCGGGAACTTCACGATTTGTTACCTCAACATTACGCTTATCTACTCTTACATTACACGTAGAAGAAGTATCAGTACTTGTATCAGAACTAGTCGGAACACTAACGCTAGTAGTACCCACATCTACAGGCCTAACGTATGAGTTAGAAACATCACGTTCACTTACCCCGGTTGTTGCGCTTGTTTCTCGAGGGTTGGATGACTGTGGCGGGGGGCGGTTGACAATTCGCTTCACGCTGTTCACGGCATCATCGACAGCCTTCTCTAACTGCGAAGAAGTAAACGCAAACGTTTCGGTAAGAATATTTTGAAGTTTCGATTTGAACGTTTTGGTACGCTGCGAATGAGATGGACTAGCCATGGCTATGATTGAAACTCGTCACAAGTTTCGAGATCAAGTGGTGAGAGGTGAAAAATAACTTTCTTATATACCTAGCTTACACCGACGCGCTCTAAAGGTTCTGTCATCACTAGACAATGGACATGAAAAATTCAAGTTGAAACACGTTCAATTACGTTATTGTGCACCATGTTGTGTAATCTAAAAATCATAACAGTAAGAAGGGCGTAGCCTCTCTTGAAGCTTAGCCGAAGCATTGTGTCTTTCATAAATTTAATGAGCTGGTCTTGGTTAAGACCTCCAGGAATTTCAGTGAGAACAAATGTTTCATTAACCATGATCTTGGACTCATCTAATGAGTTCTTTTCCGCTTTAATTGAAAATAGCGATGCGCAGGTGTACGTAGAGCGGATTCATTAAGATGGTCAGAGTCCAGACCTTTCTGAATAGAGTGAGAACAAACGATTTCATTAACCATGATGTTGGGCTCACCTAACGAGTTCTTTCTGAGTTTTAATTGAAAATAGCGATGCAAAGGTGTATTTAGAGTGGATCAATTAAGGTGGCCGCCTGGCCGGAGCCCAAACCTGTCTGAATAGAGTGAGAACAAACGCTCCAATTAACCCTGATATTGCACTTGTCCAAGGAGTTCTTTTGAGTTTTAATTGAAAATAGGTCCACGCAGAGCGGATTTGTAAGATCGTCCTGTTTGAATCGAGTGAGAACAAACTATTTTAATTGAGCAAAGAGTTCTTTTAAGTTTTTGATTAAAAATAGTGATGGACAAGTCCAGATCTGTCGATGGGATCGTAGATCACAAACGATTCAATCAACGCAACAGACTAGCCACACCCGACTTCTTTTCGCGTTACAATGGAGAATCTTGCCGCTAAAATCAATCAATGAGTACACAATATACATCGTTACTTATGAAATGCAACAAAGAAAAACTCATTTACCTTTGGGAATTACGTCTCTCCATCTCGGGATGAAGTAAGTAATCGTGAAAGCCCGGGTCTTCCAGATGACAGTCATGTAACAAGTTCTCGTGACGAGGATCGTCCCATTCTTCGTCTACCTTCAACTCTTCAATCAATCTCAGGCCGTTATGATACTGAAAATAGTGATAATCGCACCACAAATGTCCGCAATGTTCACTCTTTCCACAATCTGACTCTTTAAAAAGTTTTCCATAAAGCAGAAAATTTATTTCTCTTTCCATTTGGCGCATTTCTTCTACGTTGTAACGAAATCTTAAGTCGTGTCCCGCTTCTTTTCGCCTTCGTCGTATTTCGTCTGCTCTAATTCGGGTATTCACTCTCTCCACGTCCTCGAGATATTCATCATCTCCACCCAAATTTAGTAGATCGTCCGTGCAGACGTTCATTTCGATGTATTTGGCGTCTAAACACGCCTCCAGACCCATTTTCTTTTTAATAGATGAAATAAATGAGATCGGACAAGCTCGTATGATACAAATATGAATGTGGTACAGTTTTAATGATTCTGGTTTTGGGGGTGTTAGATTATGTCTGTCTAATAGAGATAGAGAGAGAGAGAGAACTCGTCACCTCGTTGCGCAAGATTTGATGTAAAATCTCATCTAGAATAGGGAGATGAAGCGATCGAAATGGAATGGAACTTGCAAAACCAGTTACCCAACTTATTTCAAGGACTTTCATCAGAGGGATTTGACCTTATTAAACAATTTCAATTAACTACTTTACGGGTTCGAACACGCATGGATGGGAAAGACCAACCTTTGCATAACCCGATAATTACGCACTGCATGGGTAGTCACTCGGGAGACTATATTCCAAAAGACGTCATTAACCCCATACCCGTAAAAGCCCTGAATAGTCAAGGGGTAGACTGATTTTCAATGGACAGAAATTACCCCCTTGATGTTAATGCCCTGCAGTGATCGATACGGATTTTCCAATTAGGACATATTGAGGCGTTAATTAAAGAAAGTTTTTAACTTAGATTACGCCTTAGCGCGATCGGCGTTACACCTGGTAAGTCACTCACACACGCAGGACCATTCATTCATGTCACGTGTCATCTACGTTCAAAAATACACCACTGAGCCGGTACGCTGCGCATACTCTCCATCCCATCGTGCCAAACATCCAATCAAATTCAACCTGACTCAAGAAACACTCGTAAACGCACATACACACACGCACACACATAGACACAAACATATACCACGTACACACACATACCACGCACACACATACATAAGGGCAAAACACAACAACAATGAACATACATGTCACGTGCCATCTATGTTCAAATTACACCACTGCGCAGGCACGCTACGCAAATTCTCCTTCCATCGTGCCAAAACGTCCAATCAAATTCAACCTGACTCTGACAACAAAAACGCTTGGATACTCGACTTTTACAGTTTTCGTTTCGTTTATTTTACGTATCATCACATTATGATTAGTTGCCTTAAACTCGAGTGAAATATCAGTTCGTGTTCAGTTCTTGGTACCAAATCCATTGTACGAATCTTCTTTCGTATTACTCTTGTTTTGCTTCCATCGCGTTAGCAGCCTGGATGACCTTTTCGTAGTTACATCTCAATGCTCTGAATTCTCGAGGTGTTAACACGATGCCCTTTTTCGTCGGACGAAGTTTTGAGTCTATTTTGGACTTGTAGAACTCGCGAATATCGACGTATAGTTTGTTTCTGAAAGTTGACACCGTGACGTACTTGACATTGTTGTTTTTGTGGCCCAGTAGAAACCGTTGCGCCTCTGGTTCAGGTTCCTGCCCGTGACTGGTGTTCATCGGTTCCTGGGGGGTAGATGCATAGTTTAGGGTGTTTTCCTTCCTTGATTCATTCTTGGCGGTTGTCATAGCTGTCAGATCGGTTGCATCGTTGGTTGTCTCGTCTTGATAACGGAGGTTTCGAATTCCTTGGTAAAGCCCGGCTTCGTCTATCCCCGCGTCAAATTCTTTCGGAAAACCGGTGTCTTCGGCGTAATAGTTTGGCTTCATCATGGGCTTGGGTGTTGACGCGTTGTATGAAAATCCGGCTCGTTCAGGACTTTGTCGGCTCATGTTTCTTCCGTTCAGGTATCCCTCTCGATCGAGTATTGTGAATTCTCGGGAATGAAGCCGGGTTTTATATCTTCTCTGCTCTTTTGTTTCTAAACATGTAGTATATGACAAAACTTTCCATTTTGAACTCCATGACGTCATCTCTTTTGTGTTTCCCCTCGGAGCACTTCGACGTGTTGGCACTGGTCTGCCCGATGACGTCATGCCCTTTGTGTTGAGGGGCTGTCCCATCGACGTGTCTGAGCTTGTCCGATGACGTCACGGCCTTCGAGATGGCCACGATCGCCTCTCTTTGACACAATAGACTTTTCCTTAAAACAATAGACTTTCCCTTAAAACAATAGACTTTCCCTTAAAACAATAGCCTCTCGATGAAACAATGGCTTCCCGTTAATCCCCATTCCACCTAGACAAAGCCCCACCCTTCAAACAAAGACCTCCGTCTCTTAATCGTCATTTTTCTATTGTCTTTACCCCGTTTCTATTGTTTCCTTATGGCTTCGTTGGTTTTACACAATAGATTATGACTCGAACAATAGCCTTCCCATTGAGCCCCATACGACTACAAT
>JZLH01S0241504.1:86892-99615 GCA_001188425.1 Eucidaris tribuloides | reverse complement strand
CCCCCCCCCCCCCCCCCGGCAATTCAAGAATAGTTTGATAATGGAGATATTCATTATTCATCTGAATCAGATCATGTAATTTATTCCTTACTTTAGGGATATATCTTCTATTTGAGAACCAGCAGATGAATTTCTTTGTCTTTCATTGTACAAAGTTTTCCTCAGGCATCCATATTGATTCATACCTTATCACTGTGTTTTTTTGTGGGAATTAAATAAACTGCATTGTTTACGATTTTATCTCTTGTGTTCTATGTATTAAATGGTCTTGCGCCCATCCTATCTACAGGAATTACTAGTACATATCGCCCCAGTATAAATTTAGATCTCAGTCCAGTCCCTACTCGGGGAAAAAATCTTTAAACATGGGTCATGATTTTGAAATTTTACGATTTACACTAGATATTTTCGCCTAGTAAGGTAAACGGGAGTGTGCCGCTCTAAAAGGTGACTTTTTCGAAAAAAATCTTTAAACATGGGTATCGTTTCTGGGGAAAAAATCCTTAAACATGGGTCATGATTTTGAAATTTTACGATTTACACTAGATATTTTCGCCGATTTCATCACTAAAATGCAAAAAAAGGCCATTTTTCTTAATAACAACCCCTAATAATAGGTACCATTTTCCGCCAAAATGACCCTTAAAAAATGGTCGGGTTTTTCGACTTCAGCGGCACACCCCTGTTGGAACCAAATTTGACTTGGACTGAGATCTAAGATTTATACTGGGGCGATATTGGACTAGCAATTCCTGTAGATAGGATGGGGCAAGACCATTTATACATAGGAACACAAGAGATAAAATCTTAAACAATGCAGTTTATTTAATTCCCAAAAAGAAACACAGTGATAAGGTGAATCAATATGGATGCTGAGGCAAACTTTGTACAATGAAAGACAAGAAAATTCCCCCCTGTGGTTCTAAATAGAAATATATCCCTAAAGTAAGAAATAAATTATATGTCTGATTCAGATGGAATAATGAATATCTCCATTATCAACTATTCATGACAACATTCTTGAATACATTTTACAGATTATGCTGTAGGATCGTAGCACACAATTACATTTCCGTAGATTAATGAATGAATAAAAAAACAATCAAAATACTAGATTTGAATTCGTCACTGAGACGAATTCGGTGATCCGTGCGTCATCTTCGTTACATGTAACTGCAGTCACGAGATATGGACTAAATTTGATTTTCATTAATGGCGTCTTAGACGACGTTATGATAATTAAGATAACAAAATGATGCAATGTATCCAAACTGCAATCTGAGGAATGAGGGATTTTTTACAGATTTGACACGTGAGTACGCGTCCGTCATTACGCGCGTGCGCGCACATGGATATGTCCAACAGTTGACCCTTGACCTGATCTTGACATGTGGTAAATTTGGTCATGTAATTTGGCGTCAGTCATAAGATATGCAGAAAATCCGTTTTTTAACTATGACGTCATTTATGACGTCACGGATGACTGGTCACATGGATAAGATGTCATTTTTGAGAACTTATCATGACACATCATCATGCAAATTGCAACATCCAGGACATGCAGTCACGAAATATGGACTACATTTGATTTTCATTAATACTCATAGAGACCTGATGAGATTAAAATAACAAATGACGCATGAAATCAATATCTATGCATCAGAGCCTATCAGAACAGCAAACAAAGACATGAAATCATGGTTTATTCTAGGTATGACTGATTTAAAAAATGCACGTTAATCTATATGCGCGCCGCATGCGTTTTGACGTTTTCGGCCCTACGCCTTATTCAGTCAATTGTTTCCGAAAAGCTCAAATGAGTAGAGTTCTGTCACGGTATTCAAAACCTCAAAAAAACGGCGACTTTCATCGCCAAACGCGCCGCGCAACCAAAAATGCGCCACTCTGAAAACGTATGCATACAAAATCCATAGGTCGATTGGGCATTATTTTAATTTTGACGCGCCCGTACGCGTCCGTCGTGACCGCGCGCGCGCACGTGGCTTCCAGACTTGACCTTGACCCTACTTTCCACAGTGCCAAATTTGCTACGTAATGTCGACTTCAGTCATGAGATATTACATAAACAGATTTTTACATCAATGACTCATAGATGACGTCGATGGGATGACTGATCACATAGAATAAAAAAAAAAAAAAAATTGACACGTCATTGTCGCAGATATTTCATACACATGATTCATGGAAAGTCAACATGACGACATGTTCATTCTGAAATTTCACACAAAAACAGTCGCCGAAAGGAAAAAGAAGATAGAAGAAGATTTTGACAAATCAATGGTGACCCCAACGTTCACGTTCCGGATCACCAAATCAAGACGAAGAGCAATGATGAAACCCATTTAATAGTGCGTCCTCAGCACAATGATATCAGGAGGTCATTGAAAGGATACTGTAAATCAAACACATAAATGTCATGACAATTGTAATTTGCCGAAGACATGCTGTGAACTAAGTACATACAGCCAAGCACGGTAGGCACTTGCCATGTGATACTGGTACCAGGGCCTTGGCATTTGCTTTTGGAGTTCAGGCAAACCTGACAAGTCCCCTATAATTGGGGGGCTGTTTAATTATCCCAAGTCATGCTGCGATATGACCAACAGTGGACCCTACTCGCAGACATGATTAGCAAATTGGGAATTTATTTTTAGTCTCTATGATCTGTGTGTGTGTTCATTCAAGAAGAATTATGACCAATCGTAAGCCAGATGCAAGAAAAAAGTGTAGGCCTACATGTAGTTGCAAAAAGGAATTCATTGGTGGTTAGAGGAGCAGATTTATGATATCATCAAAGGTCAGGAAATTTAGAGTGGTTGGGTTCTTAGCGAGATGATTTATATTGATAAAATAACCATTTTTTTCTTGTTTCTACAGTCCTTTTTTTTTTTATTGCTTGTCTAGTCACAGGTGTGTTTTAGAGTTTCGAGAAAAAAAAATGCTCAGAAACATACTGCGAACATGTTTCCTGCCAAGAAAACGTATAATTGGAATAAAAGTTTTAAAACCCCCTTTCATATTAAACATGGACTGAATAAAGTAAACAGTTGCATCAGTTAAAACAGTTACATCAGAAGCTTGAAAATGTATGAAAAACAATAGAAAATCTTAACCCCAAATGACAATTACAAATTTGTCCATGCAGCAATAGAGACACTATTCCATGTTCGTTTAACCAGTTGCCTCCGAGATTCTGGAAATCTCATAGAGTTAACACAAGACACATCTGGTTCATGTAGACATACTTGTAACCCCAAAATTCTGTAATTCCCAAGTTTATGTATAATACTGGCAGTCTGGCACATGCTGTTCTCATAGCCAATGTTGGGCATGATTATCAGTTTTTTCTTGTAATGAGGGGAAGGGGTGGGGAGCAGGGGTTTTTTTTTTGGGGGGGGGGGGCATATTGACACCATTTCGAAAGTACATTATTTGGGACACATTCCAGTATCGAAACTTGATTTGTGTACTGAGAGTTATTTGGTGGATTAGGAGGCTCTAGATACCATGGGAGTGCTATGATATCTGATACCAGATTATCCCGTTGAACCTATATTTCACACAAATCGAAAATTAGATTCCACAATATTTCTCTTTCATTCTATTTGATTTAGTGAGGAATGGTAAGCCGATATACCCCCGGAAATTCAGTGCTTCTACCAAATATTTCCCTGTGTACTGGTGAATTGTGATAGAACAAATTGAACATCAGGACCACCCCAAAATGAAGTCATTTTCTCTCTCTGAAACACATTACTCCCTCGGGGCATTCTAGAGGATTTTTATTATTTAAAAGTGGTGGCATTTCATTGCCATATTTGTCTCAGGGAGAGTTGCTTCTGAGATTGATTTATTGCACTTTTCACTTTGATGTGATCCTGCAGAGAAAGCGGAGAGCTGTGATCCATGAAATTCTGTCATGAACGTTTTTTGTGAGAGACCACCTGGCACTTCTTATTTACTTACAGCTTGTCCAGTTAAAAGAAGAATTAGTGAGCATTATAATGGGTTTAACTTGAACTTACATGCATTTGCACTAGATTTTCTTCCTAACTCTCGCATATGCCATATTTCACATGTTCAGTAGTTTCTTGTCAGTGATGGAGGATTGATAGTTATGGCTCGCACTGAAATTTGTGGCCCTGCCTCAAGAAAAGAAGGTCAAAAGTCTTGCTATTTGTGCATTAGTAACAACTTTTTAGCCCAAAGACCCTTCATAACCAAAATGAATTGCCAAAAATAACAAAATTCTTAAGTTTACACTGGTGAACTTAATAATTTCTTTTTTTCTTGTTTTTGAAAAAATGGTAAATCTAGAAATTTCCAGAAATACCACTAAAATATAACTTGGTTGCTGGTTCATCAGTTGGTATAATTGTGTTGGGTCATTCATGTAACGGTAGGCCTACTCTCCAAAAGATATTGGGGGGGGGGGGTTGGGGAGTTGGGAATGGCTCCCCTCTCTGAGTTTCTCCCCTATCCCCCTCTATGATGTAGACAGGAATGAAAGAAATGGCGAAGATGTTCTATTTAGACAAGTTCTTTTTGACACACAGGTTCATGTATGGTGAATGGACATGTATGTGCATTTTCTCTCTAGGGGAGCAGAGTTAGGTATATTCTCAATAGATGGACGACCCTTGTGTAACTTTTTGACGGTTTACAATGTAATTCTGTCACTGGGTCACTGCCACATTTCAAATATTGGTACTGGATATACCAAATAATGGAGTTAACTACTTCTGGTTTCTGTCAGAAGAAATTGTTCATGAATCTCTCACAAATTTAGGTGTATATGAAAAAAGAATAATTATGTTTGCCTTTCATGCTGATGTCTGGGATTTTGCTGAGACCTCACTACATTATAAATTTCTGTGATATGCAAAACTTTAGCTCCTGGCTACGTTTTGTTTCTGATTGTTATGAGAGATATATTAATTGTCAATAAATCACCAGAATAACTAATGTTCAAGCATAAAACTTACTTACATGTATGTCAAGCTAGCAACATGTTTTGATACTCCAAATTTAATTATTAATCAAATTCATCAAGCATCAAGCAATTTTTCGCCATACATTTTGGGTCAAAACTTTCAGTTCAACCCCTCAATTCGGTCACTACTTACATGTATGTCCATTCAAAGTCAAACATGTTGAAACACAATAGTGAAGTTACAAAACGTGACTAAAGCTTGTGGCTCGTACTTGGATGAGATTGTAGCTTGAAAACCAAAGGTTTACAACTCAACACCAATGCTGAATTAAATTTGTAATGAAAGCAAATTTACATGTGATTTGGTATGTTAGAGAAGTACCTTACAAACATTCAGAATGACAGCTGTAACAGTAAGTGGCAGAAATTAAACCTAGAATGAAAAATAAATTTGAACATGAAACTTGTATAGAATTACACCGCAAGCTGTTCAAGTGGGAAAACTCTGTAATCCTGTGTTGTCAAACGTAAAAACCCATGATTTCCGATTTTGATTTGCATGTCCTTGTAGTTAGTTGTCAACATTCTGCCAAGTGCTTGGGACAAGTCTTTCCCCTCTCAGCTATTTCTTTCCCTCTTTTGGATTTTCACCTGTTTCTGATGGGTTTTGTGTCTCAGCAGTCGTTGGTTGAGGTGGATTACATGTATTATGGTTGATTTTCTTTTTCGATTGGATTTTACTACTAATCTTGTGGTTGGTGTGTGGTTGCAGCATTATTGGATAACATTCTTAACTACACATGTACATGACTGTGTTCTGATTGACACGCATGCTAACGGAAGATTTTTTTTTTTTTCGGGGGGGGGGTTGCTGGCAGTTTGAAAATTTTCAGGAAGTAGGTCAGGCTACTGTAGATGACAAGCAGAGAGAGGTCAACCTTTTAAACAAAGCATACATATGAAAGCTAGTTGCATTAGAAACTTCTTTGAAACTTGACAGAAATTTAAGCTAGACGTTTCTGAAATTAGAATCATCTCAGAGACATACATTGTGGTGTGGACCTATATAATGCAAGTTGCATAATTTACTGATTTGCTCGTTTACAAACAAGCAAAAATTGATTCTGGAGTACAGGTTTGATTAAAACAATACAGATAATTGTGTGAGAGTGTAAAAAGTAACACAGATTTTGGAGCTTTTTGGGAAGGACATTATGAGAATGCTGTTAGAATGCTGCCAAAGTCATGTCAGATTGACTCTTCAGAGATGAATACTGCAGTAGCTACATGTAGGATAGAAAATATACAGTATTTAAAAAAAAAAATCACCCTTTTCCAGAAACCAAGACAATGTTGGGACCATTTGCATCCTGCAAAATGTAATGGAAGAAGTTGTTTTCAGAATATGGAACAATTTCATTAAGGAATGATTTGTAACTTAAAATCAAGTTATGAAATCAGCCTGTACGCGATCATTTGTTTGTAACCGCCAGTTTCTGTTAGGTATTTACAAGCACTGTCGCCACATTAATTTTCATGTAACTGTTCAGAAGTTTGTTGACCTTCTCTTGTCAAACTCCTCTTCCCCCTTGGAAAAATGACAGTATCCTTCAAAAGAAGAAAGTTTAACTGCTATTTTACATGAAAATACCTACCAGTTCAGGTACATCCATCCTAATGGAACAACATTTTGGAATGTTTACAGCCGAATTCAAGTCCATGAACCCCTGTTCCTCCTACATCTAGGGAATACAAAATATATTTCTTCTGGGCATGTTGATGACGGGGTGTATTATTAGTATTGGTCAAGTTTCACAGAGGGTAGTATTACAGATTGTGTGTATTGGTGGGCTACAGGTGGTATGCTTTGAATGATAAGGGTCATACTTGTCAGGGTGTAGCCTATAAATAGTTCTATTGTCAACATTGGCCATGTTTTCGGGTCACATTCCCCTGTTCTGGTCTTACTAAATGAAAATGTTTCCAATAAGCAGGGATGCAAGTCATTTTATTCTCTTGAGAGTCTCCAAAATCTGTCATTTTGTTCATGTCATGGTGGGCTGAATTGTATTTCATGGCTTTTGGGGTTTGTACAATATGGTAACACTCAGATACATGATAATGGAGTAACTATATTTCTTCATAGAGTAACTTTATTCTTCATACCCCCTTCCCCCCCCCCGAAAAAACAACTACACTGTAATCTTTTCCATTTTTTGAAGTCAGACTGGTATCATAAATACCCATACATTGGAAAGGTGATTTTAACATTACAAATTTTGCTGTCAAGCAAGTGTAGTGTATTTGTGCAGGATTTGTTCTATGAACAGGTATTTTTGTTAAAACTTAGAGATCACATTTATTTATTTGAAATCTATTTACTTATTCATATATGTACTTAATTATGATTATTTTAGGGTGATCACGTCCCTGCATCTGGAGATTTTATTTCTTTTATAGATAATAGGGGGCCAGAAAAGTTTTAAGTTTCATAAAGAGTAATTAAGAAAATGTAAAATAAGATCCACATCATAGTATCTTTTGGGTGAAATGGGATACATAATCTTTCTCGAAAAAAAATATAATAAAATCACCTATTACGTAACTTGTTCTCACGCATGTAGGCCTACATGTACCTGTTAGCATGCGCAGTATTTACCCATAATACAAGTGTTCAAGTTAGCATTACTTATTATCATTTTTCGTCGTCGCGCTGGACGTGTTCAGCGAAGAGACTATGGAAATCACTTTTCTGTATGTATGTACATGTATGTAGTTGTCCGCTCATTTTGGTTAAACGTTTCGTTAAATGACTGTCCAATTGGAAAGTGTTGCTTCAATTCAAACGCAGAACTTGGTAACAATGATCAGTGGGTGGGACTAAGCGGTAATTGGGTCAAAGGTCCATGCAGGGGTCATCTGGGGGGTCATGCTAGAGGTCAATTGTCAATAGGAATGTACTAGACGCACCTAACTTGCTCAGAAGAACCACTTACGGCTGAATGCAAAACAATCCCAGGTCAAAGGTCATGGCAGCGGGTCATCTGGGGTCATCTAAAGGTCAATTGTCATAGGAATGTGGCTAGGAGCCACCTAACTTGGTCCGAAGAACACTGACTCTGAATGCAAGAACAATTGCGCAGGTCAAAGGTCATCAGGGCGTCATCGCAGGGGTCATCTAAGAGGTCAATTGTCATAGGAATGTGCTAGGACCACCTAACTTTGGTCCGAAGAACACTGACGCTGAATGCAGAACAATGCGCCCAGGTCAAAGGTTCATGCCAGGGGTCATCAGGGGTCATCTATGGGTCACTTTCCATCGGGATGTCCCTAGCGGGAGCCACCAACCTTGGCCATGAGACCACTGCCAGAGGAGCGCAAAAGCAATTTGCCGAGTCAAAGGTAGTTCTACTCGAAACAAATTCTATATTGTCATAGTTTTATGGCTTGCCCCCCCCCAGCATTTTTGCTGAAAACTGCCAATTCAAAGGTGCATGCCTCATTTCTGACCTTAAAACAGCCGAGACTTTGGTTCGAGAACCAACCTTGTTTTAAAAGTGAAAGCGTTGTCGTCTATTACAAGTATTGCCCAAACTGCATTATTTGATTAGCAGGGTACATGTATGTAGCTGAATGAAACTATAGTGACATGCTGGTGATATCATATTCCTGCTAGCAGGAGTTGCACTTAACTTTTTTTTTTCAACTAGCCAGGCGGACTAGTTAACATAAATTTTGGGTAGTCTGCCAGAATTCTGTCTAGCCCACCCCCCCATAATTGAATATTTATACCCCCGCCAAACGAAGTTTGAAGGGGGTATATAGGAATCAGCGTACGGTTGGGCGGGTGGGCAAGCGGGCAGTCGGTCGGTCGGTTGCAAATCTTGCGGATCAAACTACTTCCTCATTTTTTGACCAATTCTCATGAAATTTGGCACATACATTGGTCTTGGGGTAAAGATGTGCAAGACACATTTCTCGCATGTGTCGGTAACTGCGTTGCCATGGTAACGGCATATTATGGCAAAAATCATGTAAAAATCTTCCGGATCGAACTACTTCCTCAGTTTTCGACCAATTTTCATGAAATTTGGCACACACATTGGTCTTGGAGTAGAGATGTGCAAGACACATTTTTCACATGTGTCGGAAACTGCGTTGCCATGGTAACGGCATATGGCAAAAATCAGGTAAAAATTTTGTGGATCTTACTACTCCATCAGTTTTTGACCAGTTCTCATGAAATTTGGCACACACATTGGTCTCAGAGTGAAGATGTGCAAGACACATTCTTTGCATGTGTTGGAAATTGCGTTGCCATGGTCACGGCATAATATGTCAATAAATCATGTTAATATCTTGCGGATAGAACTACATGTACTTCCTCAGTTTTGGACCAATGCTCATGAGATTTGAAACAAACATTGGTCTTGGGGTGAAGGTGTGCAAGACACATTTTTTGAAAGCATCCAAAAATGCGTTGCTATGGTAACGGCATATTATGGCGATAAATCAGGTAAAAATCTTGCAAATCCAACTACTTTCTCAGTTTTTGACCATTGCTTATGAGATTTGGCACATACATTGGTCTTGGGGTGAAGATGTGCTATACACATTTTTTGAATGTGTCAGAAACCATGTTGCCATGGTAACAGCATATTATTGTAATATATCAGGGACGTGATGGGGCGGGGGTATTAATCACCTTCAGTGATATTTCTAGTTTTCATACTGTTTTGTGTGACATTAAGGAAATATTTTGGCTTGCCATGTGGACTAGTTACTTTAGATTTTGGCTAGTCTGCCATGATTTTTGGTAGCCATTGGCTAGCGGGCTACTGTTAACCGTGAACACTGCCTGATAGCTTATGATTCCACCCACCCGTTCCAGGTGTGTTGGTATATGAAAGGATGTTGTTTGTACCATGCTGCTATTGTCCTTTCCGTTTGGCCGTGACTGTTTTGTTTAAGTACATGATCAAGGACTAGTACATACACCCACATTACAATGTATTTTTGGTATAACATACCCATTAACCCTTAACATGCCAGATAAATTACAGCTGTATGGACAATGAGTGCATTGTTTGGTGCATATTTCAACCTTTGGCTCTGTAAGAATTAATATCAAGGTCTATGATGCGCTTCACCTGAGCATTGTACTTTCTGTACAAGAAGTACATGTAATGTAAGTGCATTGCCCTTTCAAGTAACCCTTTTTTCATGCACTAATTGTAATCCTAGTCATAAATTTAATCGAAAGAGGCTAGAAAAAAATTACTTAACTATAATCTACAAAATATTTGTTGTGATAAACGTGGTTTGTGGTGGTGATAATATGGACAAGATGCATGAAGAAAAAAAAATTACACTTAAGAGTCAGAGCTCCCTAAACAATTAGCTATCAGACAAACGAATAAATGAATGAATGAATGAATGAATGAATGAATGAATGAATGAATGAATGACTGAATGACTGAATCAGTTAATTTGATTAATTATTTAAGTGAATATTTAGTAGAAACAAGTACTTTCAGTTTATGTATTGTTCCAGTTGTACAATCCATATTAAGGATATAGTACTGAAATGTATTTTCTAGAATGGTTTGAAGTTTTAGCTACATGTAATTCAGAAGTGTTTGTTTACAGGTACATTATACCGGTACTAGTAATTCATACAGCTATACAGTTCATGGGATTAGTACGCAATAGTGAAAATAATAACAAGCAAACAAAAAGATTAATGTAGCCTACAAGTAAACTTGTGTAACAGTTTCTAACATTTTCTGAAGGTGGTATCTGATCTGTAGCTCCATTAGAGAAAAATGATTTAAATAACTCATGCCAATCATTCTTTGCTTATTGTTTTAGCCAATTGATCTAAAGTAATTAAAGGTATTGGCTAACATTTACCACAGTTAAAAAAATCTGAGCCGCGCATGATTCCCCATGCTACCAGTGTCTTTGATGAGGTCTGAAAATGAAGCCCTGAAAAAAATTGTATTTCAAAATGATTATTTAGTGCTTTAAAAAAGTGAAAATCGTAAGTTGACCAGATTCACTTGCCCATTTCCTCCCATAGACTTACTGTGTGTACACCTAGGTTAATAAAACTCGCGCCGAGTTTTATTGTTTATTCATGTATAACTTGCCATTGGCAGTGTAAGTTTCCAAACTTTTGTATTCTAGGGTGTTTATTTGTCCATTTGAACACTACTATGTAGCTCAGATATCAAAGTTTGATAATTTTTTAAATTGAAGCTCCACAATGTTAGCCTATCACTTTAATTTCAGCTAACACACACATCAATAATTTTGTGCTCATATCAATGCCTGAGTGATGATGCCTCAAAGACATACAAGATTTAATACATGATATAGCAGACTTGATCTTTATGAAGTTCAACTGATAAAGAAATAAACATGTTCATCTACACTGTAATTATATTTATCTGTTTTATCTAAACATTTAATTAATTGTACGATTCTAAACTTAGTAACTGCTCACAAATTAGAAACATCCTAGCTGCTTGACTTTGAAGGTGGAATAAGGAGTTCATCCTTTCCTTTTCATTACAACATAATTGATTCATACTTGGGGAATGTTTTTTGGGGGCTGTCCGGATGACATGGTGGGAAACATAAAATTGTGTGGAGGAAAGAACTTTCAAATTTACCACCAGAAATGTTTGTTTTCGTTTGCGCTTCCTGTTGTACTTATCATACCATCCAGCTTGTGATGATAAATGAAATAGGAAGGAAACTTTGAGGGAAAAGACCAAGTGTACCTACAGACTGTTAATTAGAAATGTTACTGTAATTGTGTGTTTTTTTTTTAAATATTACTAAAAAATACAGTTAATCAGATTTGTACAATGTGACTGACTATGTTTGTAGCTGAGAATGCAGACATCTGACCATACACTCCAAAACAAAAAAAGAAAAAAAGAAAAAGAGGATTGGTCAAAATAGCCAATTTATCAGTGTCGGATCCAAGACTGGCCTTTAGGCCAAGTTTGGATGGCCTTGGTCGTGGTCTCGGGCCGAGTCACCTGTACAAAGCCTATGGAAAGGTTGTGTTTTGGGGTGGTCTCGGATACAGCACTGCAATATATTGGTGGATATGCGTATTGCGTCCGACCAAGAAATTGGTCAAAATCTACCAATAGTTTGGTGGATTTTGACCAATAATTTTGTAATTTTTTTGCATTGTTTAAAGTAGATGGCTGGACACATATCCACCAATATATTGGTTAATTTGACCAATATATTGATGGCTATGTGTCCGAAGTAGAAATTGGTCAAAGTCTACCAATATTTTGGTGGATTTTGACCAATGATTTGATAAGTTTTACAAAAATATTGTTTGATTTTAACCAAAATGCTTGGTAAAACACACATCCGCTAATAGATTGGTTACTTTTAGCCAATCCTGTTTTAGAGTGTACATGCATACAACATGTTTCATATTACAGTATTTCATTTGAGTTTGTCACAGGATTTTATATCCTTCAGCTTGACTTTGTGAAATATCCCTTTTCTCTTGAAAATGTGGATTGAATTAGAACTGCTGGTGTAACATATTCCATATTCAATTTCATGGTTATTGTTTTTATACCTTACACTTGTATACCACTGAATTATTATCATCTTGGGAGTCATACTAGCTCAAAGATCTTGATTTCTTGTCTGGCTGATCTACCTTCAAAACATGTCAACTAACTGTAAATCATTTTATATGAGAGTAAAGGTCACAGCATAGATGCTTA
>JZLH01S0241504.1:60890-83642 GCA_001188425.1 Eucidaris tribuloides | reverse complement strand
CCATTGTCTATTTCTATTGTGTGGGGACTGAACACACACTCCCACACACACCATTTGATTTCTGTACAGTTTCGAATTTTGTACAGGGGGTTGGATTTTGAGCAAAATCTGTAACCTAACTTTTTAAAAAAGCATGAATTACATAAAACTGAGTATTGTTATCGTACTGAAACCACCTCCAACAAAAATGTTCACTATTCTGCTGTAACTATACTCAATGCCAGTATAATCTGTTGTACAGTGTTTGTGTTATTAATTTTTAAAATTAACAAATATTATTTTTAACACCTAGTACTTCATATCAAATACTGCTATATCCTGTCAAAATAGTATTTATTACCTCGTTCCACCAGGCTGGCTAATTTTACCAGCAAGGTGTTAGCCATCACCATCACATTGACATTCAAGGGCAAGGGGAGGTCAAGAACCCATAAAGTAGTTGGGGTCAAAGGTCAAAAACATCCCCTGTGTTCTGTTTGTTGATTTTCATCTCAAATGTGACAAAATTGACAAGTGATGTATTTCAGGCTGTGAGCTCAGTGTGTCTGTTTCGGATCTCTTTGACCCGCATCTTGATGCGAGGTGCGTGGATGCTTATAGCATAGACCATGCTTATAGTTTCTCTTGAAGGTAGATTATCAATCAGGCATTGTTGTAGTATGATTGATTGGACTAATTCAGTTTAAAATGAGAAAAAGAACGTTTTTTGGAAATACAAAATAATAAGATAATTACCATTAAATGCAGGGGCACAAATGTGTACTACATCTTTTTTTTTGGGGGGGGGGTGGGGGAATGGTAAAAATAAATTAGTTCATTATAACCTGAAGGACAATTTATAATGGCAAACTATGATAATATCAACTCCAAAGAAACAATGAAATGTTTGACTGAAAATTAGCAATAAGGCATCTGCCAAATGTCATAACAAGCATAGAAAAAAAAGAAGAAAATCTGAGTTACTATAAAACTAACAAACATTGAATTGCTCTTGTTTACAGTTAACATAGATTTCTTACAGATAGATTTCATGATTTGCAAGACCATCACTTCCCTTTATTTTCATTACCAAACGGTAGTTAAGTGCTTACAAATGGTATGTTGAAATTTTGAGATCCATGCGTCAAGAACTTGTTGTTTTATGAGAAAAACTAATGACGATATATTACCTGAATATTGTTCTTTCCGTGAGTTTAAATTTTGCTCAAATCGCGGATCACGGTTATGTGTACGTTCACACGACCAGTGGAGCACACTAATTGGTTAAGCGGCTAAACTCTGCGCGACCTTCGGCTAATGGCTGATTGGACAATTTTGGAACTAACGGAACGTGTCCGTCACTTGCAAAATTTGAAGTTTAACAGTCCAGATTTTCAACAAAACTACATATTCTACCTAAACGTGTTATGACAGGTGTTTATTTATACTTATCTTCACATTGTCAACGATTTGAGCTGTTTGCATTCATTTTGACATTTTCTGGCGTGCAAATCCCGAACTTTTTCTTTAAACGGGATGGATGATTTGTACCTATTTTTTATTTTTTTTTACGATACTTCATTCCTGCCTACTATTGGCTCCAACATGACCTATACAGTAGGCTCCACTTTTGTCCCATATTCAGATAATGATCTACATATAACCCAAATGACCCAGTTTTAGCCATGAATTGCCATATGCTCCAATTTCATAATTTTTGCTTCAATCACATCTGAGTCAAATAAGCATCCATCATTATTTGAACTACGTTGACATGTTCACTGTGATGAATTAAGGACTGAAATCGATTTGATTGATGTTTTAAAAATCATACAGTGCTTAAAGAGTTAAACCTAATTAACCTAAAGGTGATTAGATTTTAACCTTTTCTGTCTTGATATTAGCTCTATGGGTAAGGAATTTTTCTAGTATGACAACTTGTTCAAAACTGGTCTTTAAATGCTAGGATGTTTAAAAATGAAAATGCGTTGTTCTCTTCAACAATGTACTTGACACTTACTGCCACAGTATGTTCCCCACGGAATTCCTGCACAGTTTCTGCATTGAGTAGGGTGTCAATAGGTTAGTTTATATTTATATGATTATTGAAGTGCTTGAGGAAGAGTGTCATAACATCTTCTAAAATAGCCGGTAAATTTGGCTGGAACTGAATGATGCCATATGTTCCAGGTATGCAGTGAGTCAAGTTTGATTGATGGGGATTAAACATTCAGCTATTTGGTTGCATGTATTGTTCATGTGTTTCAAACTCCATGACAGAAAACAACCCTGTTCATATTCAGACTGAAGATATCTGATTTTAATAGATTTTAACAGAACATGTAAAACTTTTTGTTGTAAATGGTGCCCCATTAAGACAAATGATAATATGGATTTTGGTAGCAATGATGTGATAGAAAACAATTATCATTAATGAAATTTTACATTGAGAACAAGTTGATGAGCAATGCTCTGCTGCTGTTACAGTTTTGATACAGTTGGCTTACATGTAGTACTATCGCCACCACCATAAACTCCCTCAATATAACCAACACCATTACCACCACCACCACCACCACCACCACCACCACCACCACCACCACCACCACCACCACCACCACCACCACCACCACCACCACCACCACCACCACCACCACCACCACCACCACCACCACCACCACAACCCACTACCACAACCACCACCACCATCACCACTGTCACCACCACCACCACCACCACCACCATCACCACCACCACAACCACCACCATCATCACCACCATTACCACCACTACCACATTTTTTCTCCACCACTTGCTCCTCATCATCCACTCCCACCACTGCTGCATTTTTCTTCACCACATTCTTATCCTCTACCGTAACCACCACCTCCTTCACCACCTGTTCTTCCTCTTCCACCACCACCACTTTCTACCACACCTTTTTCTGTACACTTCCTACTCATTCTCCATCACCACCACCACCACCACCACTACCACCATAACCATCACTATCACTACCACACAGCATCATAAAGGTTAAGAAAAAAAATCCATTGGTTGTTTAGAATGTTCTCATCCTCCTCCTGCTTCTCCACTTGTTATTCTTCTTCCTGTTCCTCCTGCTTTTAACTCCTCCCCTACCACCATCCCTTCTTTCTCCTCCGTGCCCTTTTCTTCTTCCTCCCTCCTCCTCCTCATCCTCCATATGCCACCACCACCACTACCACCACACAGCATCATGAACGTTAAGAAACATGTCACATTGGCTGTTGAGAATGCTTCCAAAACTCAGGGGAATATGAGGGTGGGGAATGATCACTCAAGGTGGCTGAAAAGCAAAGAAAGAAATTAAGACTTATCAAGTAACATTTTAACGACAATCAAAATTGCTTGAAAAATCTGAATATCTTGCCACTCCTAGGTTTTAATGTGTGCTCATCTAGAGCAAACATTTTAAATGGTCCACTTCCCTTTTATATCTTGTGGATATCATCGGTTTCTTATCAGAGTTGGTCAAACAAGCCCATTTTGATTATCCATTTGTTCATATTTACATTACAGTCATCTAACTTTTGTGTCAATGTTTAGATATCGTTTGTCTGGAGTGGTTCCTAAATTTGCTTCTCAATTCATATTGAATTGGTGAAACCAAGTTAATGATAACTGGAAATTTTCTTTAAAAGGTTCCATCCTGTATATTGAGATAGCTTCATGCAATAACACATGTTTGTGTAGGCCTATATCAGCAAAAATTTTTGTGCTAAAATATGATATGCTAAAAAAGTTCACACTTTGTTCTTGTAACAAAAAGCAAATCAAATAAAAAAATGCATGCACTTACATTTCACCTCTATTCAAAAATACAAGTTGACTTCTCACATACATAGGGGCCTACATGTGTACTGTGTTAATGTAATTGACAGTGATGAATAAATGGTTCTTGCTATAATCAAAATTTTACACAGTAAAGTAATTTTCATCAAATGTAATCATAAATCATTGTTTTTCTTTGATGTTTGCCTGGTGTATAGTTGCATATAATGTCAAAACATAAATTTCTCTAATAGTTCCTTTAAAGTGCCGGTGGAATGACCTGTATGGTGTTATAACCCTATGATATTGAGTTCACCTCCTACAATGTCCTCTAGATTGCTTAAGTCTAGAGTCTGGTAAATAGTGATATTATATTGACTCAGGTTAGATATGAATGATAGTAATGCGTTCAGGAGATGCAAGTGGCGTCTCTGGAGGCCAGTTGGCTAGCCACTGGGGTGCCAGATCCAGCAGTTAGGCCTATTTATTTATGGCTGTCGTTGTTTATTTGTAGGTACTTGTTCAGCTTCATCTTAGACCTTGCTTAAAACAGTGGAATCTATAGCTTTGAACCTTGGTTTGTGATTGCAGACAAATTTGTTACCTAGAAAAGCGTGATTGTCTTGGCACAACAAGCAAATGTAGTCTTGTGAAGTAATCTCTTTGGTCCTATTATTACGAATTGCCATGTCTAATCATTCAGACTCGCAAAACATTACATTTCAAGATTTTAAGATTAGTGAGTTTCTGAAATACATTTTCAGCCTTTAAGTATAACATAGCCTATTATCTTTATGTAATTGTTTTTGTTTGCTTGACAATCTATGAGAGTTCCATAAGCACTCGTTCCTTTTTGGAAAGAAACAATTTTTTCTTTCAATATGAAGATACAAAAATGCCATATCTAGTCAGTTGCAATCATTACATTTCCAGATTTGGGGATTAGTGACATTCTGACATAAATTTTCATCATTTAAGTATAACATAGTTTCATGTACATATAATTCTTTTTGCTTACTTGACCACTTGTGAGAGTATCATTAGAACATGTTCCTGATTGGAAAGAACAAATGTAAGTACAACTCTATTATTACTATTTCCCCCTTCAGATATGAATTTGTATATTTTTTTCAGACATATGGTGAATGAATGATACAGATGTATGTATTTCTGCATAATCACATTTTGATTTCAGAGACTCCAACTCTCCCCGTTGTTTTGGCGGGAGATCTCCCCGCTTTTGGCGGGATTCTCCCGCTTTGAGTCCATTTTCACAAAATCTGCCCGCCCCTCGCCGCTTGAGATTTTAATTTCTCGCAGCGCCTAGGCTTATGTTTCTCTCTTTTTCTCGCCGAGCTAAAGCATGACCACCTTTTGAAAAGAAATGAATCTGAATCAATGATTTGACCTCATTTAGGGTTTTTGTCATATGTTAAAAATAAGCCTAAGACAGCAATAGAGAGCTTCTAAAACCTTAAAAATAGCCTCCGGCTGCAAGGAATTTCATGCTTTACGCCAGTATGTGGGCTACACGCACATTAATTCAGAGTCTCTCGTTTGCTAGGGGGTCTCGGCGGGAGAATCTCCCGCTTAAGAGGTGTTTGGGGTTGGAGTCTCTGTGTTTTGTGATCAAAATGTCTAGAACGAAGATTCACCAATAATTTCAATCAGGGAACATGTTTTGAAACTTAACTTCAGTGGGTATAAAAATGCTGAAGTACTTACAGGACAATTGCATTGGACAGCATCACTAAGCACACATATCTGGTAACATGACACAATTTTGCCACATATGGTACACATTCCTGTAGCATAATGCCATCATGGAATTTACAGAGACAAACAAACAAATTACAGACAATTGTATTTCTTTTTTAACATTTAGAAATGCAGACTCGCAATTTGTTAACGATATGATCCATGTCCATGTGATAAACATTCAAATGGAGACCACCCAGACATGATATTGTCAGTCCTGTGGTTCTAAGAGTAATCCTATACTCATGTTGAGTTACATTGTAAACAGTGTTTGACATTGATACAACATTTGTTGTTGCTTTCTTTGGAATTGGAGAGACAGAAACAGAGAAGCAGAGAGACAGAAAGAGAAGGAGAGACCTAAAGAGAGAGGCATAGTAGGAATGTAGACATTCCTGTGTGTACATTGTAGGTGGGTGTGGCAGTATTTTAACCTGTTGGAGACTAAGAACGAGATATCTTGGGCTGGGTTCTGTGGAGAATGTGTGTTATATTGAAATTAAATAGCATCCAACAGGTTAAATGTATAAAAAGATTAGTTTACTTCATAATTTGGGAAGGCTTGTAAGATGCACAAAATCAGCTGTGGAAAGCCAACGCAAGATGATTAAATATGAAATGTAAACAATACTAAATAACACATCAAATAGAAATAGCATCTGACATACAGTGTATCTGCTCTTATGAAACAAACATACAGATGCAGTACGTCATACTTACGGACTTGAGATGCTTTTGCTTTAAAAGAAACAATTGCACATTGGGTTAGGTGTTGAGGTGTGATGTCCAAAATTCTTGTCAGACACCCACAATGATAGCTTCAAAAATATGTTTCTTTGTTTTATTTATAAATGTATAGATCATGGCGATGTACTGTATGTGGCCAGAAAAGCAAATACAGAAGTATTTGATTTCTTGGTCCATGTTGATTTCGTAGAAGAATAATAAATACAAGTGACATGTGATAACAGAAATGGAAGTCAAAGTGCAAGCCCTATTAAAACAAAATGATTACAGAGGTTCCCATGCCACTACCAGGAGACATCCTGGGAAATTAGTAAAATTTCAACCTTTTCATGGAAGCATTAAAGCCCAAGTTTAGTTTTGGGGATTTTTTTTTATTTGAAAGGTTTATGCCCAAAAGTCATATCTCAGCAAAAACAGATTCTGAATGTCTTTAGTTTTTTTTAGGTCAGAGTCTGCTCTTTCAGATGAGGTATAACTCATATACCCTTAACACCTTATTAACCCTTTGGATGCTATAAGTTAAATATAGACGAAAATCTCGGGTCTCCCCAGACCCCCCCCCCCAATGATTTTTCATTATTAATTAAAAAAACACTAAGAGACATTCAGCATCTGTGATTGCTGATATGATTTCGGGCATAAAAGCTTTCAAATACAAAAAAATCCCCAAACTAAACTTGGGCTTTAAATGATGACCCAACAGTACTGATAGGTACATCGCATGAAGTCTGCTCTCCTCCTATTTATTTTTTTTTCTATTTATTTCTTCTCAATTTTCTTGTTTTTCATCTTCATCTCCTTCATCTTCATCTTTTAAATCTTTATCTTTCTTCTTCTTTATCTTCTTTTTTTTCATCATCATCATCTTTTGTTTGTTATTCAATGTCCTCTTTATCTCCCTTTTCTCCTCCTCCTTCTCCTTCCTCTCCCCTTCCTTTTTTCCTACTTCTTCTTCTCCTTCATTGTCGTCTTCTTTTTTTCTCCTTGTTTCTACTTCTTTTTCTCCTTCCTTTCCATTTGTATTCATTCTACCTCATTTATTTATTGAACTAATCATGTAATTTATTTACTTTTCTTCATTAATTTATTAATCAATTCATTCCTTTTGCAATTTATTGTTTCCTTAACTTGTTGTGTATGGGAACTGGGTGTGCCTATGACGCAATGGGCATGATGCAATGTGGCGCAATATACTTGTAAGTTATATATATTATTATTAATATAAATTATTATTTTTAATCTTGGGGGCAATGGGTTAGTAATTACAAGATACAGTGTATGTCAACAAACCTAGTGATATAATTTTCAATTTCAGTGTAGGGCTATAAACCAAAAAAGTATGTTACAGTATAAATACAGTTTAGAGACATGTAAAATTTCTCTTTATTCTCCATGGTATCTATAATAAACTCTGATGAATGTCATTGACACACTCACACCTATACCGGAGGTGCCAGCTCTCTAGTCTTCACACTTTCTCGAAGTCATTGCAGTAGTTCTTTCAACTCCTGCTTCACACCTCCGTCATTGCATCACACCACACAATGACATCAGTGAATGGGTGGCTGCTGCTACCAGCAACACCTTGAACCAAAATGGGATGTTGATGAATTTACGATCATTAATGTATACCACCTCCTTCATTTAGAGGGAAGCAGTTAATCACATGTCTAGACAAAGTGCATGGAATGTTTACTCCTAGGGGAATGGTAGTTATGTTTGCTATAGTGTGATAAAGGCAATGTATATAGTCTTGATGAATGGTGAAAAATTAAATTTTCTCTAACCAATTATTTCAGATAGACAGTATATACCTTTATGTTCTGTGCATTCACGTGCTCTGAAACACTTCCATTTAATGATCATAATTATCATGATAATAATGATAATAATAATAATAATAATAATAATAATGATAATAATAATGATAATGATAATAATGAATTTATGAAGCGCAGCTACTATGTGAACATTTATAAGCAATCATTAAAAACTCAAGAAGTTGACTCACAAATGTATGCTTAATGTTAAAATTACTGTTAATAACCATATCAAACTAAATGACTTGCCCCATCCCTACTGCCAACCTACCGTCACCCGCATCCCTGCTGCCAACCCACTCTCACCCCATATGTGGCATGATGATTGGTTTAAACTTTTAACATAATGTGCTTACAAATGTGTGCATAATAAGCTACTATGTTGCAGTTTTTATAACGGGAAGATGTTTGCTTGTATCTCCGTATTGTGTTATATATTTTTATGTGAGAAGTAGTCATACTACATATTCACAAAAATGATGATGATGATGATGATGATGATGATAATGATGATGATGATGCAGGTTTTCTTCAATTTTCGGTTGTTTTCATTTTGTGGTAAAGAGTGAATCATCTTGTATTATTGTATAGTTTCAAAGAACTTTTCAAGGAGAGGGAAATGCCCAGTATAGGTATCAAAACTCAAAAGGTTCTTGAGTGATAAACTTGATTTTGTACCCTTCTCTGAGAATCTGACTACACATTGCTGAGTCATCATGAGAAATATATTTTTCCCCATGGGGTGTATGTGCATTTGCTGGAATTCCATAAATTAATCCGTTTCCTCCAAGATTTTGTAATTGCCACAGAGTTAATACATGGTACTGTATATCCCGTTTCCATAGCCAACAGCTTAATGATTTATCAAAGTGACAATACCACCCTTACATTCATCAGTGTTGAACTAAATGCTTGTTTTGATTGAAAATGTTTTCTGCACCCAATAACACATTCTTTGTAACTTCAAGCCATGTGCAATAATGGCAATAGCATTATTTCATTTGCAATGTATTTGACATGTTTTAAAATGTAAAAGTTTCAATGGCATTTTTCCCCAAAGAATGCATTCTATACTTTTTCAAGACTTTGTGAATGATATTAACATTCATGCTTAAATTAAATTTAGCTCTTTTCTTTGATGGTGCTTCAATGAAAATGCAAAGTTATTATTAAAAGAAAAAAATTGAACTTGTATCTTTTTTTTGAAAATTCTTATTATTAATGTATATTGACTGAAACCTGCATTGTAGTGTGAAACAATTATAATTACTTAGATCAAGAATAAGTGAGGTCAGGTCCTTGGGAACAAATTTTTAGGGGGGTTGAGCATTTTTGTAGAGGGTTCTGCAGCACTCTCATCTCCTTGGGGACTATGGAATATCTCTTATGTTTCAAATTTCCTAGGCGGTGCTGTACCCCCCCCCCCCTCCCTACAAAAAAAAGTTGGGGGTGCTGCAGCACCCTCAGTACCCCCCGGCTCTCAGGGGCCTAGGTGAGGTTAATTTGACAACACAACAGAAACAAATTTAAATTTGGAGAGGATAAAAGTGCTGGTATTACTTGACCCAGATTGGAACTGTTTATGTTGTAGTTATGGTTACCTATACTTAAAAGTTGTGATTTTGTCAGAGTTTGTGAGTAAAGAGGAAATAAAGACAGGTGAATAGGAAATCAATGAAAAGTTTATTAATCCCAAAGGCAGAAAACTAAAATAATTGGTCACAATATATCAGTTGTTCATGATGTGACTAACATATATTTGTAACACTACACCTCATAAAATATATATGAGAACACCAAAATATACTTATGTGTAGTTATTGAATTAGTGCATATCATGACCTTGACGTGGAAGGGGAAAGCTGGGTAGGGGGAAGGGGTTGACCAGTGAAGTCTGGCCAGGAACCCAGGCAGTGCCTGTGGATGGCATTGACCACAATCTGGCCATCAACTGCTGCTGTATCTTATTCCTGCATCCTGGCTTTACTCCCTACCCCCTCCACCATCAAATATCATACTAACATGTCCCATTGGTCACTTTAGCCCTCCACTACAAAGTGGTTTTGGGGTTGTCATTCCATCTGACCATCTGTCCATCCCTCCATCCATACATCTGTCCATTCATCCATTCATTTATTCATCCATCCATCCATCCATCCATTCATCCATCCATCCATCCATCCGTCCATCCATATATCTGTCCATGCATGACACTCTCCACTCTCCAGAACAGAATAATGGATTTTCATTAAATGTGGTTGAAGTTTGTGTATCATCATACTAGCCAGATGGACTGGTTGAAAATTTGGCGTCAAAAGGTCAAAGTTCACAGGTCATTCTGAATGGATTTTCATTAAACAGTGGTTGAAGTATGTGTATCATCATACTAGCCAGAGGGACTAGTTGAAATTTGGGGTCAAAAGGTCAAAGTTCACAGGTCATTCTGTGGAATAAGCAGTCAATAAATTATGCATAATGCATTTTACTTCAATATTTCAAGAAATCAATAATGGAAGAAAAGAAAACAAAAAAGTAGGATTAGCAATCCTAAATTTGGCTTACAATTATATATAGTATCAAGCCCACTGTTCAAGCTGCCTGATTCAAATCCTGTCATTTTCTTAACCATGCAGTTTATTACTAAATTTCCAGATTGTGTATGTTAACCAAGAATATTTAACAGGTGGTCAGATTTGATTGAATTCAGTGAATGAGCTCTATTGAGCGCATGTGTGCACAATAATGATTTTAGTGCATTTTCATCATAGCTAATGAAGTGGGGATCCTAGCTACATGTACAAGCCAAACCCCCCCCCTACCCTCCCAAATATCTACACAGACCACATTTGAACCTCTTGAAGGGCAATTTGATTTTCATTTGATTTTATAGGATATGAGGATGTATTCATGAACCATTTTCTGGTCTCTTTATTGAAATTGGGATAACTGGCGTTTTTGGGACCAATGACTATCTTGTTTGGGGTGTGGAATCTCAGGAAGTTGGAGAAGCATAATACAATTTAGGATATCATTAGCTCAACTGAAACATCAATGGAATGCAGTGGAACTGATTAACCAATCATTCAGACATCTAGGACAGGGACTAAGTCAGTCATAAACTAGCTTTTTAATTTACCCACCCAATCCCAAAGCGGAGCGAAACTGTAAATGCAGTCATAGACTACTCTTGTATTTACCCAATTCCAAGCAAAGCGAGGTGGAGCGGTGTTCTCAGAAAATGCTAAGATGTAAGTATAAGACTTACACCTAATTTAAGTTTTAAACTGCACAAGGGATTAGGGTAAAAATAAAGAGAACAGTCTGAAACTTAGACTATCTAGGACAGGCTTTGAAATTATTCATTGAAAGACTTACAGAACACACTCCTGACATCAACCTAAAAATATTTAGGAATGGGCACTTGAGTTTGTCTAACCACGTTTGGCCCTCTTAATTGTGTGTTGAACGATTTATTGGGCTATTAGGTCCTGATCCAATTCAGAGGAGGTAGATTTGCCAGGCTCACAATTGGTTGACTTTCAGCAGGAAATACAAGCCACATCCAGTGAGCATGAAAGGAGCTATTTACTAATAGGCTTGAGGACACGCCCCCTGGGACCTGGCTGAAGCCAATCAAGGTCTCTGTTTTGGGATGAACTACTTGTGGCTCTGTTTGTGTGTGTGGAGGCCATGGGCAAGCAGTCTACTAACTAGATGCCTACAACTGTGTATATAGTTTTAAAAGACACTGTATAACATTGTGGAAGCCCCATTTAAAAAAATTGTCAAACTTTGCTATCTAACAGTGTTTGCATGGACAAATAAACACCCTAACACAGTTATGCTGTCACTAGCAAAATGTACAGATAAAAATTGGCACATGAATTATTGTCAGCTGACAAAAATGCTGCTACCTAGCAGTCTGTGTTGGAGGGGGGGGGAGGGGGTGGGGGTGGCTGGAATGGTCACTCAGTGATTTTCACTGTTTTAAAAGCACTTTGTGATCATTTTGAATTGCAGGTTTTTCATGGCTTTGTTTTTAGACCTTATCAGAGACACCGGTAGCATAGGGAATCATGTAGCTCAGATTTTTTAAAACTGGAAACATTGTTACGATGCCTTTAAAGTACCTGGAATTCAGTAACTGCTCTTTGTATGTTTAAATTTATTTCTATACTATCATATTTTCTCTGTTAAATTTCAGATTCATTTCATTCATTATATCTACAATTACTTACATACATAATAGACCTTATACATTACACAAAGAGGAGGAAATTAGCAGAAATTTATGTTCTGTGAGAATGGGGAACAGAATTGATTTTATGCTGACCCTACAAATAACATCGATAGTTGTATAAATTTTGAAAAATTCTTTCAAATTTTCACATTTTCTATACTTTGATAAAATAATGAAGACATCACTGAAAATTTGGCTGAAGTGGGATTTAAGCGAGTTTCCTCTACCACCTGAGATAGGGATGAACCCCACTGTAGGGCTGAATGGCTCGTGTGGTAGAATACAGGATTTGTTATTGTGAGATCGCTGGTTCGATTCCTGCTTTAGCCACATTTTCTTTGATGTCTTCATTAAATTGTAACTTTTGATTTCCAGTCATTTTTTTCTTTCATATTTTCTAGACTTTGACAACTCTGGTTATCGGGTATATGGATCACATTAACCAACAAGAGGCTGCGTACTAGACTAGCATGCACTGGAGTTTATAGAGCACTTTGCATATGAATGTCTGGTACTTTTCAAGTCATTACTTGGGGTCACAGTTAGGAACTTTTACCGCTTGGTAATGAGTTGTTCACAGGAGACTTCAGAATAACAGCCAATTTAAAAACTTTGATGTCAAAGACTTGATAGAGGTTCATTCAGTTTTCTTGTCCTGAACCATATCAACAACATGAACATGTTTAACATGTTACTGTAAACTGTATTGTTTCACACATGAGACATGACAAACACATCAAATATCGCTCTTTTATGTAAGATTTTTAGTAAATAGTTAAAATACTAGTCCAAAAATCTAAAATCTGCTGCTTTCAGAGAAATGGTATGTCCACCAGGCTATTGTTAAAACTGACCACAACTCCATTGAAATGGTACACAAAGGCCTTGCTCTTTTTTTGAAAGCCTTTGGTCAGGTATAAAGTACATTTCAATTCAATTACATGACAAATCCTTTAATAGACATGGTATCATTTGGCAGGAAATTGCAATCGTCTGGGGACTTTTTTGTATCATTAGTATTCCATTTTTACATTTTTGTGTTAGTGCTGCTGCTGTCTGTATAAGAATGTCTAGATAAACGTTGTTCCACTGATTTTGAGAGTGTGTAGAGCATACAGTACATTTATTTCAGTGGATCAAGCATTTATTCTCTCAAAAAATATAACTGTGGAATACTACAGTGCTAAAAACACAAGTGAAAATACACTGGTCTGTGAATATTCATATGAAATGTCTTAGGCTATAGCATTTTATCTTATTCTGTTATTTCTGGTAATATGTGGATAGATAAGATAGAGTATATTTTAAGTGGAAATTACATATGTAAAGAGAAGAAACCAAACACAGGTAAGTCTAATTTTAACTGTTGAACAATACGTACAGCAAAAATATAGGTTTCAGACTTAGAGAATTCATGACTACATTGTATTCAAATGACAATAATAGGAAGAAACATAGTGATTATCATGTCAGGATACACCCAGTACAATGATAATCCAAGCTCTGTCTGTTATACATACCATGTTAACATACTAGTGAATGAACATTCAATAAATGTTAGCAACACTATTTGTACTACTGAGCTTGTTTATTTTGCAGGCATTCCTGAGACGGGCTTCTTAGATTTTACATTTGAAATGGCACAAAAGGATAGATTTGTATTCTTTGAATGGAAGACTGAAAATCTTAATTAGTGATGCTATGTTAAACAAGGTCATCTGAAGCCTGTAGTTCTGTTTGAAAATCTTTCAACATCTTTTCTTTGTGTTCTTTGACTGGATATAATTTCCCCTTTGTGACCCTTGTCTCTTAAACTATTGCATTTATGATTATATTTTCAGCGAGTTTGTAAAATCAGTCATTAGTGCAAAATATATCACTTCAATTTATCTTTTTATTCTGCTTTCCCCATGGGGAGGGAGAGAGAGTCACACATTACATTAGGCCCTATGTGAAATGGTAAGTCCATAATTGCTTCAATCAACTTACACTTTACAGGGCAGCTCCTCTATAAATTCGCAAATCACTGCGTTTTCAGAGCTAGAAAAATAAAGATTATGTATCTTGGTTCAGAGAAATCTGTGATTATAGGGGTGCACTTTCTTTTGTTATCACATACCAAGCATTCATCTTTAATGGAGGCTGCAAGATTTACAATGATAAAGAGATGTGATTTAGTACCAATGTAAACATGGGAATGGTAGCAATTTTCAATTTGATTATTGCAATTTGTTTTCTTTATTACATATTTATGTATTGTTACAGTATAAATTCCTTAATCTGATGTTTATACCTTCTTTTCTTATCAATGAGTCAAATGCATTTGGTATATTCTGCAATGTAAATACTGTTCTTCTCAGCTGCATGATTGTCCTACAAATATAAAGTTGAATTCATTGTAGTCTCCACCTGATACACGTGTGGTCAGGGTGGTGCCTCGCAGGAGAGTTTTACCCAAATTGTTTTGGACCTGCCCAGTTTCTGTGACTGTGTGGGAGTTTGGGTATAAAATGACTGACCTTTGCATATCTGATAAACAAATACAATTTTCTAATTTTCCTCATATTAATTTTTATTAGTTGAATCATAGTGACTGTTAGACTTTGATTTAGATTGTCTCATAGAAATAAAAATTCCTAGCATAGAACACACACTAAGATGGCAGTAGTGTTGGGGGCATTTGTCAAATTCTAGGTAATTACTGATTGTCAGATTTCACAGACATGTCTTTCATGAATAGCCTAAGGTAATGAGTGATCTTTTGGTGTACTGCGGGAGGGGTGCAAATAAGATTCCCTGGCTTTAACCTCTATGACCGCTCACTTTGATTGAGCATATGAACAAATTAACCCATTGGAGACGATTTGAATTTGATAAAACATACATTTACATTCTCCATAGACTCCATCATGATATCTTGTACTTTTTGTAGTCTCCAACATGATAATATACTGTATGTTACTGGCCTGCTTTTACACATATTTCATTCAAACTTGCAACACTTTATGACTATGTCCACTTTCATGCACACTCCCGCAACGGACATCACACCACACTGTGCAATGGAAAGGTCGTTAGTAGTTTGACGGTGATCCCATCTGAATAGACTGTTAACTACGTATTGCTTATTTCCTTCCTGTATGACCGCCCTCATTAGACGGGGGCCTGAAAACATCGCAGCAACGAGGGGATGTCGTCCATTGATAAAGAGCGCAGGCCAGCCAGGCTGCAGGAGGCGTTGCAGTTCCCTTATCAGCTGTAGACGACCAGAGTATGGCTCAGGTAACAACTTTAGATTTACCTGGACTCGTTAGCTGGAAAGTGAATGAAAATTTTTTTAAAGGTAGTAATCACTCATTTGCAAGGACTTCAAATCTTCATAATTGTTCTTCTGAAGATTTTGACATCAGAAGAAAAGATTACAAGTTTTCGCTCTCAATGTCTCCCAGTAATGAAGTAAACTTTGATTTTCTTGTATTTTTTTTGTTTTCTTAAGAAGTCGTACAGACGTCTTCAGAGAAATATTGCTAATATTTGTCAATTGTCATTCTACATTGGAATGAACACCCATCATGATGCTGTGCAAATTTGTGCTACTACCTTTAAAGGGATATAGGTCTATCAGAAAAGAACGGAATTGTCCACATTGTGCATAAGATTGCAGTAGGCCTGTACTGTAGGTAAAAATGTACTGAGAGATAAAAAACAATATTTTCTTATGATAAGATATGTTGGGCTGATATATTCATCATATAGGCCCATTAGACAGTAGGCCTATGTATAGAAATGTATACCATTTTTTTGACAAATGGAATCTATGCCTCACATAAAGCCATGTGAAATGGCCTTTCAATCATGAAAAAAAGGGTGCATCTCAGAAAATTAGTGAAAATTTGTGAATAAAACAATAGTTTTCAGGAAATTATGGAGTTAAAATTGATTTGTCATTTGTCCTTCATGTACTGATCAGGCAAGTTAAAATTTTGATTGTGGAAAATGCACTATTATGCTGCTAGTATTCATATAAAAAGGTTAGTGTAGAGCCCTGCACAGACATACAGAGACTAGTTAACACACAAATACAGATACAGAAGCACAGACACACATACAAATACAAACATACAAAAGTACATTAGGACAAGTTTGTACCCTTTACCTGGCAATTTGTTGTTGACCAGCTGATCAGATATCATTCCCAATTAACCTTAGTAGCTCCAGCCTTGTCTGGACTCTAGTTATGTTTGGACTGTGTGTACATTGGAGATAAAAAATGTGGGTATAAAGTTCACATCAGGCAACATAATTGCCAGGGTATCAGTACATGAGGTATGGGTCGTTTCCTTTACAGCTGATCGCCCCCAGTCGATCTGTGCTAGCGCACAGCTGATCTCCTCATACACACCACCGCTCATGTGGGCTACTATAGTGCCTGTGCTATGTAGTGTCGCATGTAGAAGAAAGGTCGCGCCAATGCTGCCGACGTTCTGACTGGCTGCTGGCTGGAAAAGTGGGCCGTCCTTACCTCCTTAATCGCCAGTCCATTCCAACTCGTGAGTGCGGTAATGGCCAGCAGCCAACTTTTTTTTCCGTCCCTGTCAGAGGCAGGTTAGTGTGTAAAGCTGGTTAGCTACATGTGTCAATCTGGGCTCCGCTGGTTGACTGGGGCTTCGCTGCGACACAGAGTTTGGTGTATTGCGTGGTGTTTCCATGACAGGCCTGATTTCGGGAAGATCGTCTCATCTCGTTTTCGGTGATAGCTACTGACATTGGACTAGTGGACCATCGACTTGGCTTGGGCAGCCACGACCACTCGCATTAGAGAGTTAGAATATAGTTTATTGCCAGGAGAGGGAATATATCGGCTCCTTACTGGAACTACCATTATTGGATGTGAAATTTAATTTCTTGTTCTGGATGATGTTGACTTCCACGATGTGAGCAATAAGTGACCTCATGCTTCAAAAGATATTTGTAAAAACAATACTTCTTATTGGAATATTACCACATGATCTCCACTTTTCTTCGTCAAAAACAAGAGTTCATAATTGTGTCTACAATTGAGAATTGCATACTGCATTCAGCTTTTTCTCTTGGAACATACTTATTGTAAGATGCCTGGAATTAAAATGGAGAGAACTAGTACAAGATGCCTCCTCATTTGGATGATTGTTACCATGGAGATATATGTAGTGGTTGGAACGATGACAGAATATGGGGTAAGTACAAGTAGTAATAGACTTATGGGTTTAAACAATTAATAAGAAAAAAAATCAGTTTTTAATAAAACTGCAAATAAATAGATAAATAAATATTCACAAATATAAATATGGACATGTGTTGAGGAGGGATGTTGATCATGTTTTGAGAAGGGCACTTGAGTTTGAAGTGGCTGGTCAGAGGGGAAGGGGGCGACCGAAGAAGACATGGAAGAAGCAGGTGGTGGAGGAGAGTAGGAGGGTTGTGTTGAGGGAGGAGGATGCGCTGAATAGAGTAAAGTGGAGGGAGGGGGTGAGGGTGATTTCTGTGAGTGCGAGGTGAATCCGGCCACCCCTGTACACTGTAGTTCGGGGACTAAACCGGATTTTAAAACCTGGATTACTACTACTACTACTACATTCACAATGAATGAAAATGCATTGTCTGCAGAATTTACTGACTTATGTTGAACAAAGTGGTAAAATATTCTGATGCGAATGTTTCATAGTTGACTAATGGGAATGTTTCTCACTGTCTCCTGATTGAGTTTGTAGTGAGTTACATTCACTTTTGACTTCTCCAGCTCAGTTAGTGTTTATTTAGAGCTTTATTGGGGATCAAGCAAGGATGAGGATTCCACAGGCACCACACAAGTTTGGTGTAATGCATCAAATGGCCAATGCATTTTCTAGGTGCATGAGGATGTTCTTACTGTAGATACATGTACATACATGTAATTATTCACAGCTACTTTGAAGTTTGAGATAGTTTAAGCCCCATCAATTCTTTAGTATTGATAGGTTTTTTTTCAAGCAGTATAGGACATTTTCGTGTCTTAATTCTGTTATATTCTTTTCACTACCACATTCAAGATATCACACATGTCACATGCAATGTTAATGGGGTTTTGTTACAGTGTTGCTGAGGAAGAATTGGTTAATATGATCATATATATTTACAATTTTATTTTATTTATTTTTTTTTACTGGGAGAATCTCTTTACATTTGTACTACATGTAGATTGCTTTTTGGATGGTCTTAAATTACGTTTCATAGTTTTGATGCATTGTAGGCCTTATCCTATATACTCTGCTGACCAGACCTCTAGCGAAATATTGTGGTTGCCAGTAACTTTCTCAAAACTTTGCGCAGAAATTGAATGGATAATGGCAATTTGCACTGTAGTCACAGTGGATTAATGAGAATTTTATTTTAGTGAAAACTGTTGGCAGCTGTGTACTGGACAATTTTATGGGTTTAGACAGAGATTATGTCTGAAAAAAAAATGTTTGGTTTGATCAATAGCTAGTTTTCTTTGTATTTTATTGGTACATTGGGATCTTAAATTGTTATGTAAGGCTAATTTTCTACCAGGGATAGTAGGGTAGGAAATAGAGTTTTATTGTGTGTGTAGGCCTATGTGTTGGTTGGGGGGGGGGGGGCAGGTTACTTTCATGACTTATAGTATAATGGTACTACATTGAAACCCATGGGGGAAAATTGAGAAGTCTTTGGTGATTTGGGGGGAAGTTTTTTTTTTTTTTTTTTTTAATTTTTGAGGGCTATCACCCTTGATTAGGCCCCATGTATTTCAATCACTGCTGTACATGTATGTATGTTTAATGGACAATTTGGTTGTTCTTTCTTAGTTTCAAGAAAATAACAGTCTCTTTAACCATATAGACATGCAACATTAATTTGTAGTAAGACAAGTGGTACAAACTATATAGAGTCAGAGAGTTCTCTTTAAATTCTGCAATGATACAAATAATGCAACATAAACTTTGGTACTCATTCAACAAACTAAAACTGCAAGCACTACAGTATTTCTGTTCTTAAACCATTTAGAGCTAGGTCAAAGAGAAGAGAACAGAAATTATTGCAATTATTCACGTTGGATGGCAAATAGTAGTAATATATACAATTTTATTTAATTAATTAGTTTATTTATGTACTGTATTCATATACAGGTGTATTTATTTATTTATTTATTTATCTGTTTATTTACTGTATTCATATACAGGTGTATTTATTTATTTATTTATCTGTTTCTGTATTTATTTATTTAGTTTTAGTGGTTGGGGGAGGGATATTACTCCCAACCTCCCCACCTACATGCATCTGCCACTTACAAAGAAATAAACACGCAAAACAATTATGTGTACTTTGACATTATTAGCATAACTCACAGATGTAAATATCATTACAGGGTCTGCTCTGTACAATCGAAAAGAACGAAGGTCATTACCTCAAAGTTATTTTGGGTCATTCCTGTGCTATTTCCTGAAGTGTATACCAATTGTCATAATGCTAACTGTTGGTACTTTAGTGGTCAGTAGCTATCAAATATCATGACAAAAAAACTGTAACCTGGATGAGAGGAACTTGATAACAATCTTATGTTTGATTGACACTCGGATTGAATTGTTTGTTGAAAGAAAAGGAAGTGTGTGTTTGTCCATTATAGCTTCTCCCAGAAACTGAAAATAGGTTAATAGAATTCCCCACCCCCAAATATGAAATGTTACGTTCATGTTAAGGTCTTTTTGAGTGTCCCAATTTCCTGTAAATAGACTAGTTCAAGTTCAAGTTCAGATAGAGTTTATCGGACAACATAGATCTCCAATAATATCACCTTGAAGTAATTGTAATGGGAATAGATAGAATTATAGCAGTGCTATTTGATAATTTTGATTCGGCCCCTATATATTGATCTCATTGATTTTTATTTAATCAATTGACTAATTGATTAATCAATCAATTAATTTTATTTATTTAGCATTTAAACATTGTTGTTTTGCCTGTTTTGGTCTCGACCTGTGAAAGACACTAGATCTAATCTTGACACTGTTGTACTCAGTTGTAGTATCAATCGAGCCCATCCATCTTTTATTTTTTGTGTCATGACACCCTCCCTCAGCTAGCTACACACACCTGAATTAAAAATAGTTACAACATGACCATAGGGCTTAATATCAATTAATCATCACGTTTACAGAGAATTAGACTCCACCTCAAGCTGTCTATTAGCTCAAAGCTTAGCATGATATGCACAGGAGAGGTAAGCGCAACGACAACAAAATTGTTTGATAATACATCTGGGTCAAGTAGGAACTCAACCGTATCATTATTGGCACACCATGAGCTTGATCCGGAGTAACGTTTCTGTCCGCAGTCTGGCTGAGCAGCCGAGCAGCAGGCAGGCAGGCTGAAAGTTTTCCCCTTCGATAGCCCAGGGTTATGCTGAATTGATATTAGATTGTGACAATTGGCCAGTGACCAATATGTAGGCGATGATGTATTGGTGTTTATCTCTTTTAAGCCCCACATTAAATGGCATAATACAATGTCAATGATCACTAATGCTCTCCATGCTGCATTATGATAATGTCAGTGTTACGGTATGGCTTTACCACTTTGACTGCGGCTCTGCAAGGGAGTCGGTTGTAAAAGTTCAGTCAAAGTAGTTTGTAGTCATCCCTTTATCCATTTCCGACCTCATCTCATTGAAGTTGGTTTCTGTTTTTATTTTCTGTGAGTGTCCTTTTTGTTGTCTTGTGTTAAGGCTGTTTTATTTGTTGGGTTCTGTAGCTTTTCCTTTCATTCTAAAGTGCTTTTATGGCTATTCCCTTTGTGAATTTCCCCAGGGATGTCTGTAGTAAAGACCCAGATATTTTGTCCATTTGGATATTGTCAGTTTTCTTTCCTTCAAATTACTTTAAAAAATCAGTGTGAATATATCTTTATTCCCATGTATTTTGTCTCTCTTCTTGTATTCTTTTATTTCATAATTTTCTTAACTGTTTTTAATATTAACTCAATCTCTTTTTCCTCCTCATTGAAAATGTTGGTGTTGGAAAATAATGAAACAAGCAAAATTTTACACTGATAACATTACAGTGAAGTTGGAAAAACACAATTCTTTTCTCCATCTTCTAATCCTTCTCCTCTTACTGTTACTCTTCATTTTTCTTCATCTTTTTCTTATTCTGCGTCTTTATCTTGTTCTTCTTTGTCTTCTTCATCTTCTTTATCTTCCTCTTCATTTTCTTCTTATTCTATGTTTTGTTCTTTGTCTTTGTCTTCTCCATCTAACTTCATCATTATCTTCTTCTCCTACTTCTTTTTTCTTCTTCTTCTTGTTCTTTGTCTTCTTCGTCTTGTTCTTTGTCTTCTTCTTTGTTTTTGTCCTCATCGTCTTCATTATTATTTTCTTCTTCTTCTTCTTCTCCTTCTTCATCTTTTTTTGTCTTCTTCTTCTCGTTTGTCTTCTTCTTTGTCTTCTTCTCTTTCTTCACCACTTCCTCCTCTTCCTTTTCCTCATGCTTCTTCTCCTCCTCGTCTTCCTTCTCCATCTCCATCAAATACAAAATTTGCTGTCAACCATTTCAGTACTGGCTGATTTTGGAACCATGTGGAGTATATTCAAGTTTTATTTGTATGAGTAATATTGCAATAATGTTGCTTTTGTGTTTACAAATTTCAGTTTAGATGCAGTTGTATTAAAGATAGTAACAGAAATTATGACATTTGAATATAATTTTACTCTTAAGTGGACCAATAAGTGTGGACCCTTTAACCTCACAGTGGGATGTCAGTGGGGCCAAACGATATGAATGATATATTCTTAAAAACCAATCACAAAGACAAAGAGATTTTCTGGTGTACCATTTACCAGGTCCTACATTCTTCCAGTGTGATGTCTGTTTCACTGCAATTCACTACCTTGGTCATATTTCGGATGCCAGACAGATAACGATGGTTTAGAAGTCATTGAACCTAGCTGGTGAATGCTGATAGGCTGCCTGTGGGCTAAAGTACAGATGATATTTCTTATCTCCATTTTTATTGTTATGGATTTTTTTTTTTGGGGGGGGGGGGTGCCAATCCATGGGAATATCTATTGCTTTATGTGGAATATGAAATGAATTAAGGCAAGATCTAATGCATGAAGGTTATCCATTAACCACAATTTTACAGACATAGTTGATGATACTTACAAATTTTAACTATCCGTAGTTCTTTGGTACAAGGTGCATTGCCATTGACCTGTCTTCAGAAGTCAAATTTTTGCTTGCATTTATTCATCATATTTCAGTCATCATAAATATACAAAGAAGCAAATAATATTCCAAAGAGAGAGAGAGAAAAAACTATTGGATTGTTTTATGAGAATGGGGATCAGCCTAAAAGAATGAC
>JZLH01S0241504.1:38807-54136 GCA_001188425.1 Eucidaris tribuloides | reverse complement strand
GCGTTGCAGACATATTGCGCGAAACGTCTAGGGGGGCGGATTCCGCCCCCCCCCCAGCCTTTTTAGGGTTAAACATGCTGACCCTACAATTACACACCACAGTGACAACAAAAATTGAATCATTTAATTTGGACTTATACAGACCTCCCAACCTTTTTGATGTTAGAGAAAGATTCTCAATTTTGACAATTACTTGTTTATTATATTATTGTTATTATCTTGTTTCGATATAATATTACTATTCTACTTGATATTTTTACTGTATACTCCTATGGGAAATTCTGTTTCTTTCCTATTTTTGAGCAAAATCATCTCTGTTTTCAGTTAGAGAGGAAACTTTGCAATTAACCCTTTGCATGCGAATATTGCAGTTTTGCACATTCATACAATTAAATTCAACAATCATGATAATTAATTTTCTCTCTGTTTTTTTTTGTACTAGGAAAGCTAACAAATGGCCATAATGTTTATGCAACATCTATAGAATAATTAATGGTATCAATGGTGTAATAAGGAAAGCAAGATTCAAAGAAAATATCAAAATAACAATTGTCATTATTATCCCCTTTTGAATTAATTCAGCATGCAAAGAGTTAATATACATGTAAAAATGAAAAAAATATATATTTTTTTGGAAAATATGGAAGTTATAGGCCCTGAACTGTGTTAAAGTGATTTTCCGTCACAGTACACCCCCCTCCCCTCTTTCGCTCCTCATGTAGAGATATGCTTACATGTATGTGTGATATCCTTTCTCTAATAACCATAATATTGATGTTGGGGCAGCTTACAGAGCAGGGGGAATGCCTTCATGTCATCGCACACCAGGCAATATTCAATATTTGAACAGACCGAGGAAGCTAAAGAAGATCTGGGGTCTCCTCAGTGGGTATTGACAAAGCATTCTTTATTTCTTGCAGTTGTAGGGAGTAATAGAGCTTCTGTCTAACATGTGTTACAATTGAACAAACACTTGTAAAGAAATGCACATAATTCATGACCTGAGGAGAATAGATCCGATGAGCCACAAAACTAGCTAGACTCACACTGTCTCTTCAGCCCATTGGAGATGAATTGGTTTCAGTATAATACACATTGGGTGAATTCAAGTTTTTGATTAGTGTTATTTTAGTGTTAGTAGACGTCAAGAGCCCTTAAACTGAACGCCAACACTGCGACTCGGATTAATGGCCACTATTGATTCTGTAATCGATAGCTTAACATGAGTGTTAACACGAGCGTGACGTCACATCCCTTATTCGACGAACATGAAAACTGCGGAAAACCTGAAGAAATGTAATTTCTTGATGAAATTTAAACAATCATAGTACAAATGTAACACTGTTGGAAAGGCATGTACTTCCCTCGTAATTTCATATATTTGACTCATTTCACTATGTCTAAGTTCTTTCACAATCTAAAACATTGTAATTTTTCTTGCCGCTTACTGCGCGCCATCGCGCTGCCGTACACATTACACATACAGCTGCGCGACCCAGCTGAGTGAGCCGAGACAAAAATAACACTAACACTAACATCGAACTTGAAATGGTGATTTCCTTAATCCCTAGGGGCTAGTGTTAGTGAATGGGACAAACGCATGTAAATCGCTAACACCAGCAACCCAGCTCGGTTCAGCAGACGATTTTCAACACGATTTATAACACCAACTTCCGGAAGTGCGTCATAATTTCGGGGTCAACTCGCTAACCGGATCGATTTCAAGTTTCGGATTAACGCTCGTGTTATTGTTAAGATAACACTAACACGAACACTAATCCAAAACTTGAAATCACCCATTCTCCATAAACCCCAGCCTGAGATATCCCATTCTTAGTCTCCAATGGGTTAAGTCTCAGATATCAGTGGCAGATCCACATCTCTATAGCTGGGGGGGGGGGGTGGGAAGGGGGAGGGGGAGGGGCAGGGGGGGAGAGGAAGGACAGAGGGTACAAATTCATTGAGGGCAGTTAAAGATAGATTAAAGAACATTTTTGTAGCTGGTGTGCAGCCAATCCCCCCCCCCCCCAAACCTGCAAAATATAACTTTAATATAAATTTAAAGTCCCTTGAATTTTACTGCGTTTGATGCACGTAATTACTGGGGTGGGGTGGGGGGAATGTGGTCTTTATGTCCCTAGATGCACTATTGGACACATTGTATGGGCTTCTATCATCAACTGTAATTTGTAACTCTACATACTTCTACACATGCAGTTAATATTTCAGATGTGAAGTTAGATATATGCTTAGAGAGTATTGAGAGATGAACTGATAGAACTTTAACACTGCAATCTTTTGTGACTAAACACATATTTTATAACTTAGGGAGAAAACAAGGATGTGTGCCGATCTAAGATCAGCTCTCTTTCCTTAAAGTAACCTTCCTTCTTTCAGTGTATGACATGGTTGTAGGACTTTGGTTGAGTAGAGTGAAGGACATAAATCTGTCAAACACTTTTCCTATTACCTTGTATTTGGCTTACCTAAATTTACACATACATTGTAGCCTTGAGAATAGTATTTATGATGAATTCTTTTCTGTCAATATTTTTGAAAGTATTATTCTACCAAGAAATGATCCATGTGATCGTTGTGATAGAGATTTTGAGGATAAGGATTGATGGCACTGAGATAGCATCAGTGATCGGGATCATAAGATAGTGATTGATGATAATAACTATGAAACTGGCAATAATTGATTAAGAATGTAAGAATGTGATATACCTACCTCCAAAAAAGATAAATGAATAAAACCCAGTCTAAAGATTGTAAAATCCCCATGATTATGTTTCACAGTCATTCATTTCTTTGACTTGGTAAATTGTGTTTTTTAACAAAGTTTTGTATTCTACATCAGATTATTTTTTACTTTGCTTTAAGAATTTCCGGAAAATTGTCTTTATGTAAACATGGACGGATTTTTATCTTACTTGAACACATTGGAAACAAAATTAATGACACAACAACAAATGGAATTGTTCTTGTGTAGAATGGTGATTGAAATTGGTTATACATGTACATGTATGTACCCTGAGTGATTAACATGTAACTTGTGTTTAAAACAACATAGCACACAATTTATGGTGGGGGGGGGGGTTGGGGGGAGGGAGGGGAGGTAGGGGTGAGTCTAAAGTTACATTGAATTATGGAGTGTGTTAATGATGCCCATAATATGTTGTAGTCTACAGTAGAAGCCATCAGATAAAGCTACTGTCTTTTGAGAGATAGTGAAAGAAAAGAGAGTTACCTGCATGCCTGAAATTAGCTTGCAGTATAACCAAATACTAGAATTATGTTCAATTACATGTAGTTATTGGTAAAAATTCTATAAATTCATCACATCATCATATGCACCCTTGTAGTATGTCTTAAAAATGAATTAAAAAAAGTAAAATGCCAAACAATGAAGTACTAGTAGTACATACTTATACACCCATGTCCTACACATTATAAGGAATCTTGTTCAATATATTTTGTTTCACTTGACAACCAAGATCCAGATGAGAGAAAATATTTGTTGCAAGTTTATAAGAAATCATGAAAAGTGAAGGTGTAATGTTTACATTTGACATGATATCTTATCAATAGTTGATGGACAAGCTATGGAATTAACTGTTCAATGTACTTTGTTGTAATTTATGTTCATCAATGCTCAACAATGAGATGATTTTCCGCAGACCAACCCCCAAGACACTACCTTTAAAGTGTTTCTCCGAAGGGCATTCAGTCTGCTTCCAGAGTTCCAATGCCACCCTGACTGATGAGTCTCAGTTAATGAAACGGTAAATAATGGAGGGGACACCGCATCGTTGAGATGTGTACACATCACGAAAGATGATGCATCGCTTCTCCCAGACGACCAAGTAATGACACAGATGTTTTTCATATCGGGTCCGTCAATTTATGCCAACGCAACATTGTGTTTTTATTGAATGCATAAATAGTTCTGGGAAGCGGCCGGCCGGGGAGATACATGTAGGAACATTGTAGCTTTAAGGAATGGAGTATGTTTTCTTGGATGTTGTATGTGTGGCAGTGTAGTGCCAAGGTTATGGAAGCTGTTCATATGCAATGCACGTGTGGTCTATGCTGTATAGATCAAACTTTATCACTGTATTCATTGATGACGGCCAATGTAGGATGGTAGATGCAATGTGAAAATCAAGTTGGCACCCACTATGTGCATGACGTAGTTTCTTAGTTCCTGTGTTCGTGAAGCATTACCTTCCACTATCAATTACCTATTTGTGATGTAGTGGTAATTTTTTACTGGGTTCCACTAGTGCTCTATAGTCGTCATTCGCCACAATTTGATTTTCTTACAGTGTTATAAATCATCGTCATTATCATCATCATCATCATCATCATCAGTATCATCCTCATCACTATCATCCTCATCATCCTCCGTCCTTGTTATCCTCCTCCTCCCCCTCCTCATCATCCTCGTCCTCATCCTCATCATCGTCCTCATCCTCATCATTATCATCCTCATCATCCTCATCATCCTCATCCTCATCATCCTCATCATCCTCATCCTCATCCTCATCCTCCTCCTCCTCCTCCTCCTCCTCATCATCATCATCATCATCATCATCATCATCATCATCATCATCATCCTTCTCCTCCTCATCCTCATTATTACCCTCATCCTCCTCATGATCACCATCATCATCCTCATCCTGATATTATCATCATCATCCTCATCCTGCACATTATCATATCATCATCCTTCTCCTCCTCCTCATCTTCATTATCACCCTCATCCTCATCTTCGTTATCATCCTCATCCTCATTATCCTCCTCATTATTCTCCTCCTCCTCCTCCTCCTCCTCATCTTCATCCTTATTCTCCTCCTCCTCCTCATCCTCATTTTCATCCTTGTCATTGTTATCATCCTCCTCCTCATCATCCTCATCCTCATCCTTATCCACCTCATCCTCCTCATCCTCATCCTCCTCCTTATCCTCCTCATCATTGTCCTTTTCCTGGCTTCCTCATCCTCATCCTCATCCCTACCATCAATATAAAAATTTATTAGTAATACAAATACTGGTAAGTGTTTAGTAAAATACACGGTATCATTTGTTTAGTGTGAATAGGCCCACTGCCACAGCGTATTGGACAATTCTACCCGGTAAATTTAGCTGAGTGCTTTATTCTTGAAGGAGCCTCACCATGCATCTTATTACAGTGGTCTCCTCATAATGGTCGGGGTAGGCATTTGCAAGATATTCTTTTAATACCCATTTAACAGGAGCACCCCTTAAAGTGGAATATATTTTGTTAAGAAAGATGAGACATGTTTGGCTAGATTTTACCCATTCAACAGGAGTATCACTTTAAATGTTTCCCCATTATGCTGGAGACCACTGTACTGCGTATGAGCAGTTTCTACATATTTGACAGGCACTTAGTACAAAAATAAGGATATTAAAGCACGGCTAATGTCACAGTACTTTATGTAAACATTGAAACATGTACCATCATTCAGGGGTAATGTTACAAAATAATTGTTCTGGGAACTGAAGTTCAATGATTTCTTTGAACATGATAGTTCCTAGACTGGCTTATAGAAATGATTAAACTCTATTGACCATTTCCACTCAAACCCTCAGCGTGTGAAGGAAAAGGGTGGTATGGACAAGGAGTTTCAAACACATGGACTACTGAATTTTGAGATACTGGTATTCTTGTCAGGTTGTCCACCCCTTTAGCCTGTATACAGACTGAGTCCAGACAAAATATAGATCATAAAGCTAAGTATGAAATTTTTGGAATTTTTACAATTTAGATTTAATCCTAAGCGAGACTACATTCTTCAGCCCACTTGGAAGTACAGTCCATTCTGATAAATAATCCACTTGAAAAGTCAACAAGGCTATCTCACTTCAAAAAGCATGTGATACATGTAGTTTTGTTTCGTGGAATTAATGTACAATAACTTAGACAAAGATTTGATTTTGTTTTAACCTGTTTGAGACAATAAAATCCCAGCCAAGATATGTCATTCTCAGTCCTTAACGGGAGGGCAGTGACTTGACTGGGAGAAAAAAAAAAATGTGTCTAGAACCAAACTGGTTAAAAGATATACCAATGTATGCACTAGCTGGAGTGTATCTCCTGGCTGGAAGGATTTGTCTTGAATTTGTTTGTCGGAAAATCAAGCATGAACATACCAGTACTGAATTACTCTCGAGAATTAATCCCACAGAAAGCTACACAACAAGATTGTCTGTCACAAGGTATACTGATGGTAGTTCTTTTAAAGGTACTAGCCATAATATGTTGTAGTCTACAGTAGAAGCCAACAGTTAAAGCTACTGTCTTTTGAGAGATAGTTAAAGAAAAGAGAGTTACCTGTATGCCTGAAATTGGCTTGCAGTATAACCAAATAGAATTATGTTCAATTACATGAAGTTATTTGTAAAAATTCTAGAAATTCATCACATCATATGCACCCTTGTAGTATGTCTTAAAAATGAATTAAAAAAAAGTAAAATGCCAAACAATGAAGTACTAGTAGTAGTTACATGTACACCCACATTACAAGGAATCTTGTTCAATATATTTTGTTTCACTTGACAACCAAGATCCAGATGAGAGAAAATATTTGTTGCAAGTTTATAAGAAATCATGAAAAGTGAAGGTGTAATGTTTACATTTGACATGATATCTCATCAAGAGTTGATGGACAAGCTATGGAATTATTACTGTACAATGTACTTTGTTGTAATTTATGTTCATCAATGCTCAACAATGAGATGATTTTCCGCAGACCAACCCCCAAGACACTATCTTTAAAGTGTTTCTCCGAAGGGCATTCAGTCTGCTTCCAGAGTTCCAATGCCACCCTGACTGATGAGTCTCAGTTAATGAAACGGTAAATAATGGAGGGGACACCGCATCGTTGAGATGTGTACACACCACGAAAGATGATGCATCGCTTCTCCCAGACGACCAAGTAATGACACAGATGTTTTTCATATCGGTCCGTCAATTTATGCCAACGCAACATTGTGTTTTTATTGAATGCATAAATAGTTCTGGGAAGCGGCCGGCCAGGGAGATACATGTAGGTACATTGTAGCTTTAAGGAATGGAGTATGTTTTCTTGGATGTTGTATGTGTGGCAGTATAGTGCCAAGGTTATGGAAGCTGTTCATATGCAATGCATGTGTGGTCTATGCTGTATAGATCAAACTTTATCACTGCATACATTGATGACGGCCATTGTAGGATGGTAGATGCAATGTGAAAATCAAGTTGGCACCCACTATGTGCATGACGTAGTTTCTTAGTTCCTGTTTTCATGAAGCTTTACCTTCCACTATCAATCACCTAGTTTTGATGTAGTCGTACATACTGGGTTCCACTAGTATAGTATGTGCTTGGTAGTCGTCATTTGCCACAATTTGATTTTCTTACAGTGTTATAAATCGTCGTCATCATCATCATCATCATCATCATCATCATCATCATCATCATCATCATCGTCATCATCATCATCATCATCATCATCATCATCACTATCATCCTCATCACTATCCTCCTCCTCCTCCTCCTCCTCCCTCCTCATTATCCTCCTCCCCTCCTCCTCATCATCCTTATCCTCATCCTCATGAATCCTTATCCTCATCCTCCATATCATTGTCATCATTGTCATCATAATCATTATCATCACCATCATCCTCCTCCTCCTCCTCCTCATCCGCATTGTCACCCTCATCATCATCATCCTCATACTCGTCCTCGTCATTATTGTCATCATCCTCATCATGATCATTATCATCATCATCATCATCATCATCATCCTCCTCCTCATCCTCATCACCCTCATCCTCACCCTCATTATTATCCTCATCCTCATCCTCATCCTCATCATCCTCATTCTTGTCCTCATCCTCATTCTCATCCTCCTCATCTTCATCCTTATCATTGTCCTCTTCTTCATCGTAATACTCATCCTCATCCTCCTCATCCTCATCCTCATCTTCATCATTGTCCTCTTCTTCATCCTCATCCTCATCCTCATCCCTATCATCAATATAAACACTTATTAGTAATACAAATACTGGTATTAAAGTGTTCAGTAAAATACATGGTATCATTTGTTTAGGGTGAATAGGTCCACAGCCACAGCACATTGGACAATTTCTTCCTGGTAAATTTAGCTCAGCTCTTTAGGCTTGACGGATCCTCACTGTGCATCATATCATAGTGGTCTACTCATAAAGGGCAAAAGGGGGTAGACATTTGCAAGATATTTTTTTCAGTCCATTTTACAGGAGTACCCCATTAAGTGGAATATATTTTGTTAAGAAAGATGAGAAACATTTGGCTAGATTTTACCCATTCACCAGGAGTATCACATAATGTTTCCCCATTATGCTGGAGACCACAGTACTGCTTATGAGCAGTTTCTACAATTATTTGACAGGCACTTGGTACAAAAATAAGGATATCAAAGCACGGCTAATGTCACAGTACTTTATGTAAACATCGAAACATGTACATGTACCATCATTCAGGGGTAATGTTACAAAATAATTGTTCTGGGAACTGAAGTTCAATGATTTCTTTGAACATGATAGTTGATTTTATTTCCTAGACTGGCTAATAGAAATGATTAAACTTTATTGGCCGATTCCACTCAAACCTGCTGCATGTGAAGGAAAAGGGTGGTATGGACAAGGAGTTTCAAACACATGGACTACTGAATTTTGAGATACTGGTATTCTTGTCAGGTTGTCCACCCCTTTAGCCTGTATACAGACAGAGTCCAGACAAAATATAGATCATAAAGCTAAGTATGAAATTTTTGGAATTTTTACAATTTAGATTTAATCCTAAGTGAGACTACATTCTTCAACCCACTTGGAAGTACAGTCCATTCTGATAAATAATCCACTTGAAAAGTCAACAAGGCTATCTCACTTCAAAAAGCATGTGATACATGTAGTTTTGTTTTATGGAATTAATGTACAACTTAAACAAAGATCTGATTTTGTTTTAACCTGTTTGAAACAATGAGATCCCACCTAAGATATGTCATTCTCAGTCCTTAAAGGGTTAAAGGGCAGTGACTTGACTGGGAGAAAAAAAAATGTCTCTAGAACCAAACTGGTTAAAAGATATACCAATGTATGCACTAGCTGGAGTGTATCTCCTGGCTGGAAGGATTTGTCTTGAATTTGTTTTTTCGGAGAATCAAGAATGAACATATCAGTACTGAATTACTCTCAAGAATTAATCCCATAGAAAGCTACACAAACAAGATTGCCTGTCACAAGGCATACTGATGGTAGTTCTTTTAAAATGAGTCAACAATTGACCAAGAAATTGATTCTAGAGTAGTTTTACCCCAAATTCAGGACTACCTCTAATCATGTTATTTACCTTTAAAAAAGTACTTTTGTGAAATCATGAACATTTTTTTTTAATTTTATTTCCAGTAATAAATAGGTAACAAAATATATATTTTCCATTTTTATTGTGAAATAGACTGGAATGGATTAATGCTATTGTTTAGGTCTGTGACATTGCCTTTAATTCTTAACATTGCACCACAAATAGTTACCCTTTCAATCAGTGCCACATAAACAAAAATTATGACACTGTTTGATTTTATTATTACACTTTAGATGGTAGAGCAACAGGCCAGCCCAATAACAGATAACCTTAACACCTTATTAACCCTTTGGATGCTAGAATCTTAAGTAAAGTCAACAATCTCGGGGTCCCCCCCCCCCCCCGACGAGTTTTCATGAATTAATTAAAAAAAATGAAAGACATTCAGAATCTGTTTTGGGTGTGATATGACCTTTGGGCATAACGCTTTCAAATTAAAAAAAAAATCCCCAAAACTAAATTTGGGCTTTAATAAATCACTCATAAAACTGGTAGGGTTACATTGGATATTTCTTTCTAGAAAATTTTAAATTTCTATCACAGATTATATTTGTGAAAGTGGAAAGAGTATGTATATTTTTTATGCATTTGTGGTTATTAATTAACTGGAAATGAAAGAGTTTACAAAATGTATTATAACTTCAAAAATATTCACAAAATTATGATAAAAATTTCATTGTTAAAAAAGGTATACTTTTATCTACAACTTATGTACACTTTTCTTTATTATCAGTGCTGTGTTAAAAGTAATTTAAAGGTGACATTATAATCTAAAAGTTGTTCAGCGTGGAGCTGTTAAAAAATGTTTGACACGTAAAGAGTTAATTTTGTGAAGCTTGCTGGATTCCAGCTGTTTAGTGTTTTAATGAGGAGCTCTCTGGTTTTAACAATGCCGCATTTTCAACAAAGCGGAAATAAAAACCAGGGTATTATCCTGCTCATATCTTGTCATTTTCAGCTCAGGAAACATGCTTCATCAGTTTATTGCATCCCCCTCTGAATTCGCAAGCTGTTCCCACATTTTATTTTATTATATTTTCTTTTTGGCAGGAGAGTTGTAAATGTTGGCCATTACCAGTAGGATGCCAAGGCAATGTGAAGTCAGTTTGAATTTATGACTGCACTACAACATAGCTGACATCAGAACAAATTGGGACCCCCGCCCTGGGGAATGCTAGGATTGTTTGCATGTGTTGCATACCATGTCGTATCTTCCAATAACTGGGGTTGTCTCATTCGGACATCTTATAAGCTATATCACCATCATTAATGTGAAAGGAACTTGCCCCACTGCCCCTGGGTTACATGAGGTCTGCATTTAGCCCCGGAAATTAATCATGAGAGGGGGTGAATGTTGTATGTGGTACATGCTCTGACTACGTATGTGTATACTAGAAGTATTACCCAGGACAATGCCAAAATCTGAATGTTTCAATGTTATGACTTTGTGTGCTATTATAACCATGCACCGGCTCACCCATGTATACCCTTAAAGGTTAGTGACATGATTGGGAACACTTGAAAATGCCTCAAGAACCAAATGGGTTGAAATATACACCAACTATACACTAGCAGGAGTGGATCTCCCACCTGGGAGGATTTGTCTGTAATTTGTTTACTTAAGGAGAATCAAGCATAAACATAGGAGTATCTTATTTTTTGCCGGGGACGATAAAAATAAGCCCCATAGAGAGCCACACAGCAGGTTTCTGTGCTATGAGTGATGTTGACATTGTTTAGAATGAGTCATACGTTTGAACTACAAGTTTTCAAGGAGATCCTTGCATAGTTTACTAGTTCTATGTAGTAGGTTTTCAGCCCAGAGTTGTAGGACTACCCCAATCATGTCACCTTTAATGGACTATTGATGATGGGCCAGTTCTCAGACACAACTACAAAACAATCCTCTTTGTCGAATTTTAGCTCTGTACGTGAGCAACCAAAGTGTAAAATACTCTAATCTACTGTTTTGAGGTCATTGTAATGAGGTAGGCCTATAGCATGGACCTTTAGTGTCCATGGGTATAGTAAACGTATTCTTATATTGTATCGTGCAGTTCGGCAATGCTGTGAAATGTGATGTTTTTAATAAAACCATGAATAACTAACTAACTAACTAAATAAATAAATAAAAACATAAATAAATACATAAATTAAATAAATAAATCATAAATAAAAAAATAAATACATACATAAATAAATAAATAAATTAATCAATTAATTTTAATTGACAAGAAAATGAAGGTAGAATTTGTAATGTATTTTAAGATTAAGAGTTTGCTCTTATTCGTGTATTTAGACAGAATTAAGACAAAGGTTAACTGCTCCGTTATTGGCCAAAGATTTACGAGATCCAAAGAATAAAAGTTGACACGTACACTGTATGACCTTCCACCTCATAGAATAATCAAATTGCATGCCCCCTTGAGAAATGAGTAGAACACATGGTAACCAAGTTAGTATGTTCCTGATAATCTGGAAAATATAATAATGTCTGGTTTCATGATTGTTTTTGCAATGATACATATAGGAAATTGTACATGAATTCTGATATCATTTCCAGGTCTATGTTGAATAGTGGGAGATGAAACACATGAATCTTGACGATTTTCTTCTTAAAGTTAAGCTTAAAAAAAAAATTGTTGTATTGGAGTAATGGCTCACTGAAAAATAGGGTAGGTAGGGCATTGTTTTTTTTTTAATGTGCCACTATCGCGCTCAATGGTTTCACTTTATGAACTATAAGCCTACAATCGGCCAATTCGGAAGCCGCTATTTCTTGCAATAGTTCATCAATGACATCATTCAAGCCAAAGTTGAGAAGGACACTAAAAATAATGTTTGGCCCAAGTGTGCCCGTTATCTTAACTGCATAAGACGCCATGTTGAGTTTAACTGCTCGATCATCGCTAGCTACATGTAGTTAGCGCGGCTAGAGGCTATACATGTAGCTAGTGAGGCTCCATAAAGAAGCGCACGAAGTGCGTTGTATGCGCGCATACGGCGGGGAAATCGCTGTTCTGTCTGCAACACTTCTGGGTTTTCAATTCGGTTGCAAAGTCAGCACGATATGCGATATCGATATTATCAATAGCAATACAAAGAAAGAAAAAAAACCATAGGGTCGGGGATATTTTTAGGGTCGGGTGGGTTACGCCAATACAACAATTTTTGTTTAGGCCTTATTTAGTGCAATTACATGATCAGTGACCTCAGAGGGATTTTGAAATTGAGGGCTTAAAATGGGGGTCTCAACCACCAGCACATACCCCTCACACAATTATACTCCCCTTGGAAACAGATCTTTCCCCAGAAATCTTTTGAAAAGATATCTTATTTTGATTTTGATCACAGTTGATGTATGTATCACATTTGTAGAGTAATATGGGTTTGCAGCGTGGTGAGAAGCGAGACCACATGTCATATTATATATCATGTCCTCATTCGAGTGCAACCTGTACAATTGCTTTGTCAGATCAATGTGTTAAAATAATTGAGAATTTGTTATTCAAAAGCAAATTGATGTATTCTGGGCTTATATCTTGTAACCCTCTGCCCTTTTACTCACATACTTTAACCCATTGAAGATACAGTGGTATCCACTTACTGGGGTAGGCATTTGCAAGCCATTTTTGCCCATTTAACAGGAGTACCCTATTATGTGGGGTAAATTTCAACAAGAAACATAAGAAATGATTTGCTAAATATTACCCATTTAACAGGAGTACCCCTTTAAATGTTACCCCATTATCCGGAGACCACTGTAGTTTGATTTTGCTTTAACCCACATTTCTCATAGACCTCATGACGATCGAGATATCACATCTCTCTTCTTGAATGGGTTAAAGATATAATTAATCTCCAAGGAATATTTGACTTCTACAGATATTGCAAATGAAAATTACAGACCATACCTGAGTAAACTTGTCTATGAGTGCTTGCCGCAAAAAAAAAAAAAAATTGGAAAGGTCAATGTACAAGCATTCCTCCCCACTGATACCACATTGCAAACAGGTTAAAAATGACAAGTGTCTTTCTATCAAACCACTTGAAATTCCTGCGAGGTGTACCCTTCTCGAAAGCTTACGCACACGGCATTCCTCAAATTCTTTTTCCACCTGCTACGTGCAAATTCATGCTTCCATGGCACGCAATCAGTCGGCTAAAACCTTTAATTTGAAACACATATGTGGTTTATGGGCTGTGACATTAGGTGCTTGTAATATCACACATTAGTCTGTTTGTTTAATTGTCATGACGATTGATGTACAATGTATGTGGGTCAGGTGGTTTGCGAAAATGCACCAACTGACCTTGACCTAATAATGTTTTCAAGGTCACCATCTCAATGTGAACACACACCTGTGCTACTGAACTGCTGTCAACATACAATAGGCCTGTTCATATATGTATTGGAATAATATGATTTGAACGATGGTATTGTGACACCAGGGAGGTACATATGTCATTTCTCTTAATGTGATCACTTCTGTGTACTGTTAATTGTGCTATGATATCTCTGATATCTGTTGTGATCAGTGCTGAATCTCTATGAATCATTCCAAAACTAAGATTTTTCATCAAAACAATTTTGACAAAATATCTTTTATTCATTTTGATCACAGTTAGGAGAAAGAGTGATAATACAAGGTTAAAGCCAATGTATAGTTTGGGTAAATGGTAAAAAATGAAATTCTGTGCAATTTAATTTTTTTAGATACACCTATATGATCTATCAATGCCCTGAAAATTGTTCGCTCTGAAACCCTCTCAGTTTTGAGAAATTGCTCAAAATGTAAAATCTCCGGGGGAGGGGGGGGGGGTACCCCCGAGCCGTAGGTAATGCACATATTGCTAGATGATCTCCTTTAATTTAAACATTGTAATTTGTCACTATAAACAATTTTCAGCAGGTTTGATGTTGTTTTCTGATGTCTGGGGTGACAATAGAATACTTTGTGAAAGATTTACAAAAATTTTGTCAGATCGACCAAAACTATACTTGGGCTTGCCTTTTCTCAACATGTGAAGGTTGTGTAATTGTTACTGAAGGTCAAGTGCAATGAGATACACAGATTAACGAGCTCTGTTTGACTGTTTACAGAGCATTTACTTGAGTCATGTCAACATACATGTTCTGCAATATCAGTGCCAATTACGTGCCATTTTTCACGCAGGTTATTCCATATGTGCTGATTATTCAAACCTATTCAAGATTAGAAAATATGTAATTCATCTTTAGTTGATATTAATGTCTGCAATTATTTTTTTATTAAAGATTTTTTTTTATGGAAAGGCAGGAAAATTGATCTGTGTGATATTGATTTTACTATGTTAAATCAATTGTAATTGTCCATTGCAAGGAATATTTTGTTTTTTTCAGTGCAATGTACTGAGTGTGAATTGATTTTCTGTCATACTTGCTCTGATCAATTAGGGTAATCTATCAATAAGCAGTAGTTGGAAAGAACATTCCTGTATGTTGTAACAACATATGGTATGTGCATACTGTTCAAGTAATGTTGTCAGTTTGGTTTACAAATCATAACTCAATAGCAAAACCTGCTCCATATTTCAATTCTCTCTGCAAACCATTCATTCATTAATAACTTAATATGTGTTTCATCTGTCCAAAACCCAGACCCAAACATTTATCAGCTCATCAATCTGTGCTGCCATTTATCTTAATCACTGAGATTAATGTTAATAAATAATATAATATTGGATTTCAATCTCAGCACTCAGCAGTGTTGTCTCCTAGTGTGTGTATTTATGCATTTCTCAGCGAGACATTTCCCTCAATTTTATTACCAGTAGTCTAATTCATTTTCAATCAGTCTCATTTACTGGAAGGATTTTCCAGACTTGCCAAATGCACCAGACATTAAACAGTAAGTTAATGGAAAAACCAATGAAC